>JAZGTK010000285.1:0-94093 GCA_036877625.1 Ambastaia sidthimunki
TGTGTGTGTATATATATATATATTATTGTAAAATGCAGACTTTTTTGTTAGGGTGTTAAGGTTATATTGTTGTTGTATATTGTTAAGGTTATGTAGCAATGTTGTTTATAAAAGCACAACATTGCTGTATATTAAAACAATAGAAGTCTATGGAATGTCCCCATTTAGATGAGTGTGTGTGTGTGTGTGTGTGAGGTAGAGCTAATAGTTGACCTCTCAAATGGAAATGATTTATGTGTCATCATTGTTCAGAACTGTGATCACACCTGCGTGAGAACTGGAGAGATGCAATACTGATGGGGAAAAAGATTCAGGTTGTATCTCCAAACTGCTGGCTTAAATCTGTCTCTCATCATCTTCAAAACTCTTAAGGTTTGATATATTTAAAGCAAAATCAAATGGATGTGATGTAATTTTGAACAAAATCTAGCCTGAACTGTGATTTTAAGTTTGCTTCTGTAGTTTGAGTCAGCTTGAATTTTTAGGAAAACTTTGTACAAGATGGTAAATAGCAGAATTAACAGAGTATATTAGCAGAGTATAAAGCTAAAATGCTATTGCATTTAAACATTCACTTTGTGGATTAAAGTGTTGAGTATTAACAGTCACAGTGAAAAAATAATAGACAAACTGTGTAATATTATCACTAAGACACAGATCAAAAAAACTAATGTTTCGGGAAAATCAATGAAGATGATTGTAAATGAGAATATGAGTAAACAAATTCCAATTAACAATGTTAAAGTATTCATTTAACATCACATAAATGCATACATTGTTGGGGTACACATATTAAGTCTGAATGTAGTAGTGATTTTTTTCTAGAAGAGTTAGAGTGTATGCCGTTAACCCAGCAGTGTTTGTGTTTGTTTGGGGCCGTTTGTCTGGGCATTTACAACTCATGTCAAGTGGTTTTCAGCCTGTAGTTTTAGATGTTTGTCTCCTCTTTCCCAAGGAAAAACTTAACCTCTGCCATCTCATTCTTTCTTTCTTCTAGCAACATTATGTAAGCAATCTTTTCTTTACAGTTTACCAGCCCTAAAATGTGAGCACAACCAATATAGTCTTTGCTTTCTTACAGAAGAAATCTGTTTTTTATTTGTGAGTTTTAATGGAATGAACTCAGAGATGGTTCTCTATTCTGCATAACAATCTATATAATATGTTTCTTGAACATTTCATAGAGAAAGCAATTAATGTCATTTTTGTGTGCAGCAAGCAGATCTGTTGGAAAGATCCTGAACTGTTGAGGATGTTATCCTTCCCATCATGCACCTCTTCTGTTGGGACCAATATCAGAAAAATCAAACAATACAAAAAATACAGTTTATAAGACATGAGTGTTGCTTTTTTTGTATGTTTTTGTTTATAAAATGAGGAGATAAAATATTACAGAAATAGTAATTGCAAATATATTCATATACACAACATATACAATAAACTTTAAAGCATTAAACTCTGTCATTTTGCAGTAAATACTTTAATTTTCTTTCTTCTGCAGAGCATAAAAGTAGATTTTTATGTCATACTGTATAATGGCTGTCAAGCTCCAGAACTAAAATAGTCCATACCATTGAATTCATCAAAACATCTCATTTTCTGCTCCAAAAGAAGAAAATAACCATACAGTTGTGAAGAACATGAGAGAGAGTAAGCAATGACAGAATTTTCATTTTCGGTGTACTGTCCCTTTAAGTTTTGAGCTCTTCAAAATTAATTACTTTTATGAGACAATGTAACAGCTAATTACACTTTACACACCCCCAACGTTTCATCCCATTATTAAAGTTACACTTCCCCAATCTCTTTCCTAGTTACTGACCTTTTCCTCTGTTGCTCAGCTCTCCTCATGTGCCTTCAGACATGTGTGGAGCTGGTCACAGCCCTCGCTGGTGATTCAGCCACCAGCTGCATCCCCAGATGGTTACAGTCGCTCCCTCTGGCATTTCGTAACCCTCCCAGGATGGCGAGCCTGTTGTTAGCCACGTCCTGGTAGACCAGGAGGACTATGATTCATTCTTATAAACAATAACGCAGCTTTAAGCTACAGCGATGAGCGAATCTGCCTCCAAATGAGCTTGAGAGAAAGCAGGAGAAAGAAACTGTAGTTTGTGAGGGAACGAGAGTGGGTGGTCATGTATTGATTAAGTCTAACGCGGAGACAGCGCGCACAGGTCTGTCTGACCGGCGAGGGAGAGGAATGGGTGACTAATTGACTGAGACAATGCAAATTATTCGTGGCTGTTTGGGAATATCAAGATTGATGGCTTTTTTGCTTGTGGATCTAATCGACTTGGCTTTTACAGTTGTCTGCTGTAATAATAAAGGGAAAGACAGAGAGAGAGAGAGTCTCTTCACCCGTAGAGGGCAGACTGCTGTAGAGTATTGATTAATTTTGCACTAGATTACGCCCTGCACACTCTGCTGTAAACTGTAAATTACTGTTTTTTTTCTGGAGGAAATATGAGCTTTGGTATTGGATTTGTGAATGCTGTCTTTTAAAAAATTTTGGCCTTTTTGGCCTTGTATTGATGGAACAAGTAGAGGGAAATAAGAGAAAGAAAAAAAAGAGGGAAGAGGGAAATGCAGTGAGCTGTACTCGAACTTGTGTTGCCCACATAAGCACCACCAGCTAAATATGTCAGACAGAATGAGTTTTTATTTTAAACTGGTGATGTTTTTATATCAAACATATATTGATATTTTGTTTAGTTCTATTTGCTAATAAATAATTTTATAAGGAAGTTTTTTAATTAATTGGTCCAAAGACTCACAAATCAATCTTAAATTATCAATAATATTAATTTACAAACAATTACAAACTATTATTCTCACATTATCTATAGGGTGTTTAAGACTTCCTGTGACAATGAGTTGTTACAGATACCCAGTTTATTGTAGTAAAAGTTACTTTAAAAATGTTACAGAAAACAGTTTTGTAAAAGAATTAAGCTTATTAAGCATCTAGAATTGAAATCAGAACCCCAATCGTCCACTAAGCCACAGCTCTGGCGAAGCCTTCTGTTTAAAGACATGTTTGCTAGACTAGTAATATATTAGGATTTGAGGGGGGTTGACTCTGTGGTACTAATAAAATTAAAGCATGCGTGATATTTACATTTAAAAGTTCAAATAACCGTCTCCAGCGTGACTTCATATAATCATAGTGCATAAGCACAAATGCTGCATTATACAGTAAGATAATAAAGCAATACTTTCCTGATGATCATATTTCAGCAGTGTAGATTGTAACCGCAGCAGAATATGATTTACATTCATGAATGCCATCACTGGAGCTTATAACGGCGTTTGTTTACCAAACGGGTCTGGCATACTTATTAAATAGGAATAAAATACATACAAATTGTTTCAATATCTAGAATAACACATCTAGCACACGTGATGTTTGTGAGGGGAAAGTGATGTCAGTTTTTTGATATGAGAAACAAATAAAAAGAGGGAATAGGTGTCTCTCTAGTTTTCTCTTAGTTTGTCTCTTTGTAGTGACAGTGATCTAGTCGGACCCCAAGCCGCTTTTTTAATGTCACCCAGCTTTCTTTTAATCCTGTGTTGTTTCTCTTTCAGCTACTTCTCTGATCTGTGTGTGTTCAAGGAGCTTCACCTTGTGTGTGTGTGTGTGTTTGTGTGTGTGTGTGTTGTCCTGATCCTTGAATATACGGTGCTTGTGTGTATCTACAAGCTGATCTTTGTCTGTGTGCGCCGTGGCATGTGTGTATGCTATCCCAAAGCTCCTGACAGCCCATTTACAAATCCAAACTTGAGTCAGATAAAATCTTTAATACCAGGTGTCTTCTCTCTCCCATGACACCTCCCTGCAGGCCACCAAAACGCATCGTGCCTCTGAATTATTAAGAACCGTGAGGTGCCAGTCGGTCTTGATCAGTTCTCTAATAATGTTGATTTTCCAAAAAGTTTGCCGCCAACGTGATTATTCAGATGATTAATGTGACAGCCTCTTGGTGGGAGACGTCATATTAGTTAGAGAAGAACCAACGCTGAGGTCTGTTTCTCTCGCTCTCCTGTCTGATCTGAGAGGTTTTGAAGGAAAGTATAATTCCAGAGGATTTAAGACAGGAAGCCTCAGTTTAAATGAGCAGTGTGATGTAACACACACACACACACACACACACACTAGAAAAAGACTGGTGTTGTGCACCTCATCATTGCCGTTACAGTTGAGGAAGCACGGATATTACACAACAGCAGGATTAGTTATGAAAACCCACAGATTTGAGATTGTGAGGATGCATTTATAGCCTTATATCCGTAACTGATATGATGATCTCTAAGTGTCTCCACACAGTCCTAATGAAAGAAACATCTTAAACCTGTTTGCCGGTCTGTGCGGGCCATTAAGGTCTTTAGGCTAGGACTGTTTGATGGTTTTAGAGGGTTTTAGTTTGGTAGACCAACTTGCTGACCAGCTAATCCAGCAGAACGCTTGCTTGGCCAGACTGGTAGAGCTGCTAAACCAGACCACCTTAGGATGGTTAGGCTGTTTGTGTTTCTCAGCAGAATGACCAAGACTGTTTAACAATGCAGTCAATATCCGGTGTAACTACATCGGTTGCTATGGTAATGATGAGAGTAGTGTCAGTGTGGAAAGAGAGGATGGAAAACACTGCTCATCTACTCATGTCTGTCGTGATAACTCAGCGCAACGCCGAACTCACAAAACACATGAGAGAACAAAAGCCATGGAGGCATTTTATGATTCATATCTCTACTGTGACTAATTGAGATCTGACTGTTCAAACCAGATCACATTTCAAAGAATTCAATTTAATCAGGTTTCAAACCCTTATTTATGTGATTTGGATCGTGTTTGTAAACATTTGGTTTTGCTGTTCAAACTATAAAACTAAAAGTCAGATAAGCCAAAAAAATCCCTCTCAGCTTTCCTCATCAAACCCCAAAAGCTGAATTTAGCACAAGCGAATCCACGCTCATGATGTGTGTGTATTTATACCTCCTCTGTGAACGTGGGGGTCGTGGCTTGTTAATGAACATAATTTCCATTCATCTTTATGGTCTGTTCCATGTAGATCAGGGATGATTATAAATGGTCTGGTAGGCGTGAAGCGGAGCTGTGGAGGCACCTCCAGAGTGAACCGCGAATTCATCGTAATTATCTGTAAAATTTGGGCGCCGTGTTTCTGGAGACAGAACATCAGAGCAGATGGCTGAGGGGGCTCGGATAATGTATTACAGGGAGACAGGGAGACATGGGAGGGAATCTGCACTGTTTTTGTCATGAAAAAGAAAAGCGCACGAGAGAGAGAGATTTTAGCGGTAGAGATAGACTTAAGCAGACAATGCAACATCTGTATGCCGGCGTAGTGTACGGTGACGACTCCTACCATATTTTATCTCCACGCCATTCTACACGCTTTACCAATCTCCTCTTCCTTTCTCCCAGGAGAACCAACCAGACAAGAAACATCTGGTGCCTGCAACTCCAGCTAGATGCTAAGCTGTATTAGATTTACAGTGGTGTTGTATGTGTAAGGGGTGGTTGTGTCATGAATGAGTGATTTCTACCTGTGTGCATTCATTGAATACTTTTTAAAGACTTTTTAATGTCGTATTTCTGGTGAAAGCAAAACGTGACCGGCATTTCATTAGCCTCAGACACGTTCATGTCGTGGTGGGTTGGTTGGCTTCAGGAGTGGATTTTATTGAAACTAACTAATAGCTTGTAATATTAGACACTTGTCTAAGACACAAATTTGCAAGAATAAACTATATAAATCGAAATATTGCATATAAAAACTAATAATAAAACAGAGTGATGTACTATACTGTTATTTATATATATGTATATATACTATACTATACAGCGATATTATATTTCAGTATTATTTTTTGTAAAAATTAGATCTGTTTAATTTCTAATCATTACTTTATTGTTTCACAAGTTATTGTACTTTGTTACTAGGGAGGCAACAGTGTCAGGCAAGCTTGAGATAAATGATTGACATTTAGTGATGAAAACAAAGAAAATCAAGATAATCACTTGAGATTGAGCTTGAGCTTGATAAACATGTTTGTATTTAGAATACATAGAATGACAGGTCTGAGATGTGACAAAAATGACACTAATTAAAATGTTTATGAAATAAAATGTCTTGTGATACATGTACACTGTTAGTCATTGTTAGGGGAGTAATGTAATAGGAGAGTTTACTTTCTAAAAGTCTAAAGGGCCAATTAAGTTGAGTTTTACCGTTTTTTACTAAATTAGTGCCACTCACATTGGAAGTTATAGCCGAGGACTAATTTCAGGCGCTGCGTGATATCACTGCCCCTGCTGCACCCATGTTACGGCAGCAAAGTTTCTTGATTATTACGCCGGAATGAGAGAATAGTTCCTTATCATATTGGCCTAGAAAATTTCAACTTTTCACTTTTTGCTGGTCTTAGTGCACGATATAACTACAGAAGAGTCAAGTTTTAAATAGGAAAAATATCGAAACTCTTTGCGCGATGCTACTGGTCTAATTGGATTCAATTAATTATGCTAAGCTATGCTAAAAGTGGTACCGCCAGAACCGGAGATCGGCTAAATAGATTCCAAAACGGTAAAACTCATCTTATTAACTCTGAGGGAGTTGGAGAATGAGCCTATTTCCAAAAAAAGTGGAGTGTTCCTTTAAGGCCTGTTAACTAGCTAACCACCTTAATTAATGCATTTATTTTGCAGGGTAAAGGTAATGTAAAAACACATATAGTCACTTTATAAGAAACTGAAGCTGAAGTGGAGAAGCTTAATCAATATTCTCTGTCATCATTGCATACAGCTGGCAAACGCCCACCAAAGGGCAGCATTCATATGCCCGACTGCCTCATTAAACAGTCTGGAGGGCGCGGCCAAGCGATGGTGTCAGGAGAGGGTGCTGGAGAAAGAGCTGACCTCAAAGGAGCAGCTCCCTGGGGAAACCGGGACCTGACAGTGGCCTCACGTATTTACAGCCTGTCAGAGAGCAGATGAGGGGATGGATGATGGTTTATCACTGCACTCATCGTAACAGAGACGAATAATAACAGTTAAAGAGTGGAAATGAGAGAGTAAAAGGAGAATTCTAATGAGAGAGGAAAAGAAAGTTTAAAAAGTTGACTAATTGACTGGCCATTTAAGAGATTTATTCACTCATTTGGATTGAGACTTTTTTTATTTAATAAGGTTTTTAATGGTGGTCCTGAGGAGATGAATTTAAAGGCCCATCTTCTGTTTTTTAGAGTTCCAATGTGCTTAGCATAACATTAGTAATTGCTTTTGTAACTAAATCCAGCACCTTAAACTAATTTCAAAACAATTACCGTCAGACTCCATATAGTTTTTAATTGTTGGTTTACTGAATGTGCACACATCAGATCAAATGTTTAGTGTCTCTGTATTTTCTTACTTTTAACCACTTTTAAAAAACAGTTCTATTTTGTTTTCAGTTATATTTAACTGAACTAAGCACTTTTAGTAAATATGTTCAAATAGTTATGAGTAATAAACTTTTAAAAAATAATTTATTTTTAACATCCCCGATAAGTTTGAGGGATTGTTATCACAACAGTGTCCTGGTATCACTGAGACCTATTGTGACAAACTGGATTCTGGATTCTGGGCCTAAGTGGGCGGGTGAGTGGGCGGCAAGAGAGGGTGGGTGGGCGGTGCCTGTTTGCTAAGTGCTCCTAATGCAAAATAATAAAGCAGAAGCAAACAGGAAAATAAAATTGAATTTCAAAGCAACTATGGGGGGTAAAAGTGTGTTGGGAGTTGACGGTGCACCTAAGCTCAGCACCGTAGCTCTGAGGTGCGTTTAGAACAAGCTGCAATTATAATGCAGATCTTTGCGTCCATTATTCTGTTTTTATTTGCCTGACAGGCTAAAGATGTGTGGCGTCTCTGACTCGGGCCCTCAAGGAATAGCTGTATTCCAGAACAGTATAAAGGGATTCTGTATTATATTTCAGAGAGCTTTGTGAGGTAATTTTCCCCACTCAAGTGTTTCTTCAGCCCCCTTTTTCAGGATAAATGTTAAACAGATGGGCAATGACAGGACATGTTTAATGAGCCTTTAACACCACGGAAAGAAACTTGCTCCACCAGGAGAAGAAACACACTCAGGGAGACGTTCCTCATTGTTCAGAACCTCAGAAGACAGCAACATCTATCAGGTGTACAGCCGGTGTTATCACTCATCACCGCTCACCTGCTCTCACCTGAGTCACTTTGAGAAGTCAAAGGACGAGTAAACAACTTGTTACTGTTGAGAGTACCAATCCTCTTAAGACTGACAGATTTCCATTACAGTACATCTGGCACTGCGTAGAAGTACAAAACAAAACTGTAGGCTGCCGTCTGTGACAGCGTAAGTCTTTAGGACTAAAACAAAAACACAGTGGAATCTGTCTGCTGAATTGAGAACCTTTCGTAAAACTGCCTAATGTTCTTATATATCATATATTGTTAAAATGGTGGTGGAACATTTTAAAGTTTCAATTAAAACTAAGTTTCAATAATTCAATTAAAATAAATACCATGTTTTAAAACTGGATTTTTCAATGTTTCTGAAGAATCCAAATTAACAGTTTTTTAAATGTTTTTGTCACGGAAATGTTAGGGAAAGAAAATGTTAAAGGGAATGTTAGGGAAACATTCATACAACCAAAAATTGTTGGCTGGGACAGGGAGTAATTTGTTGAGGTGCAATTACTGTTTGTAGACTTATCTATGGACCATAGTATCATAGAAATTTGTGGGCACTGTTTAGCTTGAGTCACCAAGCAGTCGCTTAGCAACCACCCAGAAACCCTAGCAACAACTGCATACTGTAACAATGGGCTAAAACCAAACACTGGGCCAACACCCACAAGACCCTATTATCGTGTGCAACTGTTGCATGGGAAAACTCACGTTTTCTTCAGAACATTTTAAATTATAGTTTTAATTGCAGCTTGAAAGAGTTCTGTCTTCAGCTGCCAATAAAAATGTGGAATTCTCAGTGCTGTTTAACACATTTTACCATATTTAAATCCACAGAACTTAGCAGGCTTTCCCCCATGATCAGTGTGCAGATTTCCTGTAGACCTGCTTACGACCAGTCAAACATTAGTGCCCATTAGTAACCGGTGCGCATAATACAAGGATGACAGTTTGAGTAATTAGAATAAAACACAACTGTCGTCTGTTGGCAAGATGTATCACATCTGTCATGCGATGGTCAGAATCTTGTCTCTTGATGCTGTGAGTCACATTTGGACAGATTGCTCCTGAATATGTCAAATAAAAAGCTGTTTCGCGATATTGTAGCGCCTCTGCTTTTCCTCAGTGTTTTAAATTACCAAGCTCAGTGTGTTAGTGACACAGATAATTATCCTGTGTGTTTCTAAAATGAGAACAAGACCCCCACCATCACTGAAGGTTAAATAGTTTACAGAGAGAGGAAGCAATGACAGGGTCATTTGTGGAGCAACAGTTTGTTTATTAATATTTTCTTATTTATATATTAACTCACCCACTGTTTTCTTTTTTAAGTGTCTTTCTTTTTCTAATAAATACAACAGGATGTCAAATGAAAGCAGCAGCAAGCCATTGTGACAAAAAATATAGATTTTGACTTTTTTAGAGGTGAATGTGTGGTACCTGCCCTTGCAAAATGTGCCACTACAATGCAGGTGTTTCATGCGAACTATAGACATTTGAACCTTTAAGCACATTGCTAGGACATTATGAGTGGTTGTTATAGGGTGTTACTCAGTGGATACGTAATTGCTCAAATCAAAAATGCATACCCTAAAGTTTCTGATATTTAAATCTAGATATGGTTCATGTCTGCCCAATTACTCAAGCCAGTGCCATTTTTTCACCTGCTTTTAATATCTGGACAAAAAAATTTAGTCAGTACCTAAATTTAAGATTTCATTCACCTCGTACCATTTGCGCTACTGATATATGCTATACTATATACTGATATTGATACTGAGTTGATACTGAAGTTAATGTGACCAATAGCCATCATGCAGTTTGCCTTAACAAGAACCACTGAAACAATAGTTAAACAAAATTTATTTAGCTTTTCGATGCCACACCTGGTAAAAAATAAAAACTCTGCAATGGCTTTTCCACTTGTACCCCATGCTGGCTCACACCTGTCTTTTTACAGTGTATACAATCCTCACATCCCCCCGAGATTCAGAGCGCAGGAGGCAATAATCTCCCTAACTCATTAACTCCCAAATTAATTGATAAGCAGGCGGGCTGGTAGGCATGTAGGTGTCTTATTAAAGTTCTTCAAAGCCTCAGAGATCCGCTTTGGCGCTAATTTTGATCAGTAATTGTTGAGTACTTTTGCACAATTAATTGATTACTCCTGGGAGCGCTTGTTTCCCAAGTTTCCTGCAGTTGAGTTTGGTATTTTTTTCTTCTGACTGTAGAGCTTTGTGCTAGAAGGTTGAAAACAGAAGAATACAATAGTTATTTACTGCCCTTCTTTTATTCTGTCCTTTCCTTTGTTTTAGTAAGAAAGAACAGACTTGGCTTCTTCATTTTCTCCTAACCATTAAGGAAATGATAAAGTAATTTTGGATTGGCATTCAGTAAAACCAGAGAGTCAAGAAAGTATTTCCCTTTGCCAAAGGCCGTCTGATTCTTTAAGTGCCCTTCTTGGCTGAAGTGAACTTCTGAAACGCTTCCAAGCAAACTAAAAATAGATTGGTAAAAAACAGTTCCTTCAACCTAATTTCTGTAACTTACTGGCATTCTAAGTAAAATCCTATGAGAAACATAAAGCAATAGTTCACTCAAGATTTCTGTCATCATTTACTGTCCTTGTTTTGATTTGAACATGTATGACTTACAATACACTACATGTTTTATCAACCACTTTTTACGCTACTGTTTGTAATTGAGCAGCCATTGGTCATTAAATGCCTTCACTGTATGGAAAAGAGCAGTGTGAAAAAATGTTTCTTTCCACTTAGTGAGAGTTCAAAATGACATGAGGGTGATTAAACAATGACGAAATTTCCTTATTTTATGTGTGAATCACTTTCATCTCCATTTCTCTTCCCTAATATTTGACTTCTAAAATAAAGTTTTAAGGTCACACGAAAGACTCATTTAGTCATCATCACAACTGCTTTGGATGCTTAACTTATGTCCTGTAATGATCTCCTGGAAGTATCACCTTTAATGAACCCCCAGACCTCCCTGTTTGTGTTCACCGTGTTGTGGTGGAGGTGACTAATGGCCCTCATACATTAAGTAAATGAGTTTTGCTCAACTAGTGGAATTACAATGACTGAAGTCTAATGAGCTCACGTGTGTTTTCAGGGTTTTTGCTGCATGGAGGGAAGTGAATGTGTCATACCTTAATCACTTCAACTATAAACTCTCTAATGTGATTGCTTTGTAAGCTACAGGTCATGATACAGTAACAACTGCTTCTACCTCATTTTAAAACAGTTTGAGGCCCTGCTGAGCAGCCTGGCACCCATGACACAATTTATTATCATTGACTTTGATGATAACATAGAGTTATTGATGCTGTGTGGGACACGACTAAAGGGAACTGGGCTAGTTGTCACACTTTATACTCTATTCAATATTTCAATGAATGATGTAGTTGGTTAAGGACACAGTGATCTCTTTTTTGTGACAATAAGTGGTGGGGCATGTTGTTACACTATATGGGGTAAGTTGTCACAGTTGAACCTGCCTATAGTCAGCATATTGGATAGGCTTTTAGCAAAGTTAAGCAAAGTTTAAACAGTAAAACAAAACATTATTATTGAAACAGCAAACATTTAATTAGACACAAAGAAAACTGTTAAGGCCAAAAAATTCTGTAATAAGTTTTATAAACTAATATTGAATATTTAACATATGATATAGTTGACTGTTGTTTGAATGTTTGCTAGTGTGTTTTTATTGCATTGGCATTTTTACAAAAGCTAATATTTGTAATGATTCTGTATGAAACCAACATACCAAAGAAGTGGAATTATGACTTAGTTACTGAGATATAGTCACTGTGTAAAAATCTCCCGTCTCCCCTACATGAGAAAAATATAGTTTGGAATTCTCTGCAGTTTCCATCGGAAGAATTTTGATTGAAGCTGTCCTTTTGACAGTGTCTTACAAACCTTTCAGAATACCTCTCTCTCATTCTCTCTCTTTCTCTCTCTCTCTCTCTCTCTCTCTCTCTCTTTCTCTCTCTCTCTGTGTTTGTTCTTTCTATTGTTTGACAGCTAGGATCTCATCTGTAGGATGAGTATGTTGCCTATTAAGTGTGGAATGAGCTTTGGTCAGTGCAGGACAGAGAAAGCTTCTTTCTTCTCTATCAAAGGCCATATGAACTGATGGGCTGCAGCTGTCACTCAAACTCTGTGTCAGATCAATGTCACTCAGTAAATACTCCATCCAATTTGATGTTGCAGTGTCTCAAATCCAAGTTCCTACAAAGAAGGAATAGTTTAGGCCTAGTCCGTACTACTGGCACTACTGTAATATGGGGGACAAAAAGCGAACTGTAGGTGCAGTGCAATTAATCAGTTGCATGTTCTTTTCAACCAGAGTTAATAGTTAATGATACTTTGGTAACATTATACTTGGTAACAAAATAAACACTTACATTTCCAAAACATTATAATATACAATGTAACATAAAAGGTCAGCCATTTTATTTATTGATGTTTTCATAGCTCATATTTTGCTTATCTTAAATAAACAATATTTATATATAATTCAATATTAATCCTAAAGAAACACAATTCATTGTTAATTTCACATGCCCAATTTCTGAATTCATGAAATTTCTGAAAATATTTTGCTCTTCACCCAGTGATATTTACTTTGATTTTTTTGTATTGATTGTTGAGTGTCGAGCTGGTCTTGGTAACTGAGTGCATAATACATTAAAAAACCTCTCATACATACATTGGAAAAACTTTAAAAAAGTTTTTAAGTTTTCAATATATATATACACAGTATATATATACTGTACAGTATATACAGTCTTCATAAAAAACTGTTCTATTTTACTAGTGCACTATAGTGTCCCGAACATTTCCTGGGATGAGACAGTGGGGAGTGTGGAATATAGAGAATTCTCCAGGTGTTGTCACACTGTTGATGAAGGAGAGCTCAGGGAAAGAGGGAACACGAGCGGATGAGCTGATTGGATGAGAGGTTTAATGCATGTGGGTTGTGTCCATAGAGAGAAAGATCTTTTGTGATGAATCCTTACCACAGTCTCATATCGTGTGTGTGCTCTGAGGCAAATGGGGGAGACACACAAAGTCCCCCCCCCCTTACATTCCCACCCTGGCACCAGTGGAGCTCTCAGATGAAAATTTCCTCCCCGCTTTGTGTTCATGTCAGATGTTCTTTGGTTCTGTCTGTAGCAGATGCTTTTCACATAACATTTACATCATCACTCAACCAGGCGCTGCCAGATGCATTCAGCGCAGTTTCCTAAAGCTTTAGAACATCCGCAGGGTCCTCAGAGTTCCACAGACAGACACCAGAATGCTTAAGGGCAACTTAAGCAAATAAAAATGAACATATTTACTTTAATAATATTCATTGCTGGTCTTATTGTGGCTGATTTATGTTGATGTTGATTTATGTTGAACTTTGTGACTACGCGTACTGCTAAGTCAGGTCGAATAACTACCACTTTACTGTCAAACGCTAAATGCTGTCAATAGCCTTGTGGGTAACGTTCTGACAAAATACAGGTTTGAGTTCTGGCTTGAGACCTCTCCACAGCTCTATTTAGTAAAATACCAAAAAATACTAAAGCTAAATGCTATTAAGTGCATAGTACCCTGTAGTTAATAGCATACACACAACTGTGCTGTTCACCCTTGATTGATTTTTCCCACCTTTTTCTTCTTCTAACCGTTCGCTTGTGCTTTACAAATAAATGACACATTTACATAAGATCTCACCAGAAGTCATAGTTTAGGGATGATTTTAATGCAAACTTTGTGAAGTTTTTAGTAGTTTAAACATAATTGAGCTTGTTTAAACATGTATTCTGGGGTAATCCTTGTTTCTTTATGGATTGTATACTGTTTGTCATTGTATCTGCCTCCTCTTGCTGTTGACATTTCAACATCTGTTTTCTTAAGCACTACAGCTGCCGTCAGAATGTGTGGAACCATCCCTGAGTTACTACTTAAAAGTGTTTGTGTTTTCCCCTGTAGCAAACGGCCATTTAAAGTGTCGTGTGACAGCACAGTTTAGAGGTGCCGTAATGATTCTGAAAGTAACTGCGATGTTGAACCCAATTTCAACTCTTGGACTTGTCAGTTTCTCTAGGTTTAATTTCAGCAGATGTTATGAAGCCCAGGGGATTATACAACTTTTGGAGACTTGTGCATTTCGCTGAGTGAGAGCAAGACCTACGGCTCATGAATGGATGTTGCTTGCGTTAAAAAATGTAAAGTAGAATCGTTCTCGTCTCAAAGTGAGAGGCTAAAAGATTTGGGTTTAAGTCTATAACATTTGATTGAAAGACATTTAAAAGTACACACACAATTTAATGGCTTATGTTGCCCTTTTCATGAGGTTAAAAATTATTTGATTGATACTAATAATACTGTAGCGAATCACACAGTCATAATGAAAACCACAACCTGGACAATATTAGCTAATCGAGTGATAAATTTTTCCTTAAAAACGCTGAGTTACAAACTAGTTATGTACCGTGTGAATGTGATTTGTTTCCTGGTGGACGTACAAAAGCATACAGTATAGCATACTCACTTCTGCAAGCTGGGCAGCTGCCAGCCAATCAGACGGCAGATGGTCAGTGATTGGTGGTCATCTGAGGCTGAGACTCGGTCATGTCTGTAGCTAAAATGAAGACATTATATTTTATAAATGCAGCTCACCTCATGATTGCATTATGATGAAGACTGAAACTGTACTGACAGACGTCCTTGACTGGACTCAAAGTGAATGTTAATGTCTGACTGCATGGCTTGTACTTGTGGTAGAATTATAAAGACATACATTTCAATTTGCTGTTTTAATGTTGCCGTTATGTGGCAGTTACTTGCTTTTGATTAATGGTGTCCTAATCTTGTTTCCATAATTCATGAATAATTCTGCTTTATGGCCATGAATAAGTTAGTTTCCTCAAAAATCATATTCTGCTATATTAATATATATATGAACTTGTGAAATAAGAAATTATAGCAACAAACTATATCTTCACAAACTTTAGCTGTGTAACTTGGGGAAAACAGTTAGACACACAAACAGATAGATAAACAGATAACAAAATGGACAGATTGACAGATAGATAAACAGACAGATACACAGATAGATAAACAGATATACAGGCATACAAATAGATAGAAATACAGACACGGTCTATGGTTGGGCAACAACAACAACCCAGTATAGGTTAATTTATATCCCAACGGTCTGTTCTGTCCACATTTGACCCAATCATGGGTAAAAAACAACCCAGCATTTTTTTAAATGCAGAAAGATAAACAAACAGACACATAGAAAGACAGACAGACAGTCAGAGAGACAGTCAAACAGACAGATAGATAATCAAACAGACAGATAGACAGAACTCATCCAATGTGTGATTAAAATGCACTGTCTGGGTCTGAGACATGGGCTTTATTCTGACACACAGAAAGCAGATCAGACAGTGACAGAGACTGACAGCAAGAGCTTGCTTGCCCTGACATGAGCTTGACTGTAGGGTCCTGTGATATGGAACCGCCAGGGATGGACCCGACTATGGTGCCTCTGACCCTGTTGCTTTCTCTTCCAGCTGGACTGAATCCAATACAGCGGTAGAGGAGGGCCTGAGCAACTGCACTTACCCATCTCTCATTTTGTTATGGGAAACTTCTACAGAGGACGTGGGGCGGAAGAGTCAGTTAAAGATGGATGAATAAATTATTTAGCGATGCTTGAAAGAATCGTGATTTTAGGCAATGGAATGTGGGAGTGAAATGATTCCGTTTTATTAACTTGGAGAAGAGTGAATCTGTTTTATTAACATGGGGGCAGAGTGAATCAGTTTTATTAACTTCTAAGAGAACACAAAAAAAACTGGACTGAGCTTTGATGCAATACTATAAAATATACTAGAATGAAACATTGTGCTCTAATGTATTCAAATATCACTTGTCATTAGAAGAACAGAAAACAGGAGGTCTTGTCATATTTGTGTAAAAACAATAGTTTACGTGAATATCATTTAACCAAAACAGTTATACAGCATGTGCGCTGTGTGAGAAAGCCATAATTACATGGAAATGTTTTGGCATTCATCATCTGCCTGGCATTAAAGCTAATGTTTGTCTTTATTTGCACATTTAATCAGTGTCAAAGTACATCATTGTTTGATGCGTTTAGTTTTCCGACAAGTAAAATTGTTTTAGCTTTTTGAACGTTTATATAATGTCTATTGTGTGGATATCTGGCTGGACACATAAAATGACGTCCAACCACCAATGTCTGTTCCAAAACCTTATGCTGTTACCTGCCTACAAATACAAACTGTCTTTTGAGGCAGTATCTTCAATGTTATGGGGTCTTATGCTGTAAATGTCTGATCTGAAACACTGTACATACTGTAGGCCTCAACTTCAGCAATTACAATTAGAGAACAATTGGAGTTTGACAAGAAGTGATTTTCTAATAAACAGAAAAATATAGCATGCACGTGTATCGGGTAAAATAATTGTGTATAGTGTATAGTGTACAAATAAATGTATAGTTTCTTAGTATTGAATGAAATATAACCTATTCCTAGTAAAGAATGAAATACAATCTAGTGACATATGTAATAAAAGGTAAATTTACTCCTGGCACATTTTATAAACTGTATTTTTTTCTTTCTCAAGGGCAAACAGGACAGGCAGACCTGCAGTTATTTATGCGAGGAGTGGAGCAGTGCTGCGTGTACATGCATGCAACATCGCATTCCGTATAACAGGGGACATTCTGTTAGTATCACACATAAAATAATAGCTGTAATAAACCTGATTGAATCTAAGATCCACCACATGCTACATTCAAGTCACACCCCACCACCCATAGGGCCCCAAAAAACAATATTTGCAAATGTTTGATCAATGCGTATTTGGTGCGAGAGGTAGATTAGACCATATGGTTTGCTCAGTAATAGGCCTCCCAAGGTAAATCATAGGGAGGAAAGAGTGTGTTTTAATGCAACAACAGATATTGCAGTGTTACACGCAGGAATTGGAGTCATCCTTGCTTCTGGGTGGCAGGTGGCCATCAGCTATTGTGTGCCGTGTTTGGGACCGAGTACAAAAAGACTTCATCCACAGAGCTAAACCCAAAGAGAGTAAAAGAAAGAGGTTTGTGAAATGCAATGCGGTGAACGCTTGCTTTATTTTTCCGGTTTCTGTGTTGCAATAATGGATGCATTTATTGCGACGCATTCAGAAAGACTCGTCCATGTTTCTTTTTATCCTGCATTTACCGTTTGGCTCTTTATCTCAAAGTTGCTGTCTGAATTTGTTCACCAGCACATATTGGAATTTAATGACAAAAGCTGAAGTAATTAGATTCCTGGTAAATACCATTTCAAAACGATCATTCACTCGTTCGCCATTACGTTCCAGTAACGAGGGAGTTTGATGACTTTTTGTCGTCCTCTGTGGAGACAGTGATATAGGCATTGTTTCTTTATCGGAAAATTATGCGCAGCCATTAACCAGCTTCCTTCATTATCCTTACTCTGTGCGAGACAACTATCAAGCGAATTGTCTCAAACTAGTGATGACTTGCTGTTTTTTTCTTGATGGATTTCTCTTGGTTTGGATGAGGTAAACAAACAGCTGCCAGGGAATTCTCAAATGCTATCGCTGACGTTTATGCAGCTCCCGGAGGAGTGAAGGTAAAACATCTCAAACTCATCCGACCAATCAGCCTTAAGAACAGGCAACTCAATTAGTATATTGTTGCGCTTATGAAAATTACATTTTTTCTGGTTAGTTGAATTCTTCTCCTCATTTTTACATCATTCGATGTCAAGAATGTCCTAGAAGACAGCTGCTAAAGCTTTCGAAACAGACGAGGTGATAAACAAACCTCTGAACCGAGCAGATACTATTTCAGTCGTTCGATGCAACGCCAATTTGCGGTATGGAAATTGCAGGATGGGCATCCTGTGAGAGCGAGCGCAGTGTTAGGCTCACAGTTCTCATCGTGTCTCTGGAGGTTTCCTTACATAGGTAGCGTGACCTCAGGATTTGGTAATTGAAACCAGAAATATTCAATCTGTATTGTAACCTTCCCTCCATTTGACCAAATTGAATTAAGGTACTGTGGGAAATCAAGCCAATCAAAGTGAATCTTCTGAGACGTGAGGAAAAAAGATGCAGGTTTTCTGATGTGAGATCAGATGTGTGTATTGTATCGCATGTATGAACAAAAATGGAATTTGGGCTTTTCAAATTATTCAGAGATGCAAGTTAAGGTCTGAATAGCAGAAACAGTTTTCAGTGATTTTATTTTCTTAATATTTTGATTTTATTTGTTTATTCATAAATATTTTTAGTTGCTAGTGTCTAATTCTAAGGATTAAATTAGACACTGTTCATGTAATTAAATGCAGTGCATTAAACAATATATTCCAAAACAATTATTTGAAGACAAATATATTTTCATTATTGTATATGGAACAGTATGCAAATATCTTTAGCTTGTTTTTGTATGTTATTAAATACTTAGAGGACAATTTCATTGCCAGAGGTTGCTCTGGCAATGAGACTTGATGACTTGACAGAGAAACAATTGCAATATTAAATAGACCTTGTCTGTGATTTTTCTTTCTTGTTGGTGTGTGTCAAAGAAGCAATAATAGCTATATTAGAGCTTATTGTGTCAATCTTGTAAATAAGACTTCATTTCCAGAAACTTAAGTTTGCTCCTGGAAATTATGTAAAATTCCAATCAGATTAAATAGCCAATCAGATTAAAGCTTGCCAGTTTGAGAAAGTACCTTTGGTGTGCAATAGCAAATGGACTGTGGGCGTGCAAATGGACACAAATGGACTGTGGGCGTGCCCTGTAAAGCTAGCTGATTACTTGTGCAGGAAAAATCTGTTGTCGACTCACACACATCTTTCTTTCCTGAAAGACTTGCAACAGTCATTTATTAGTGGAGCGGTCAAAGCCAAGCAGCCATATGCATAAAAATGAGCCCTAACTTCTGCGCAAGCCTCATCATTTGATAATAATAACACAGCAGATATCAGTGAGCTCTGCACTTGGCTGCTTCCTTTTATTTGCTAGCAGACTGAATGATAATATGAATTAACAGACTTAGCATCTGCTGCAGCAGGTTGTAGTCTGAGGAGTGCTTTCAATGGTCCTTTTGCTATCGATCAAGGCCCCAGCTTTCTTTAATCTATCAGTGTTGTAGTCTGGTGAAAGCCATGGGAGATGCAAGGCCCGGTTCATTTGATTACCTCTGATCAAGAGCGAACGTGTATCTCAGTCGTAATCCCCCTTTGGTTGCTTGTGTTGCTGAGGGCCATGATCAGAAGCATGATGGGATTATGCACAGAGCTCTGGAAGGGAAGGAATAGAGAAAGAAAGAGAGAAAGAGAGAGAGAGAGAGGTGATGACAGATTTAAAATCCTGTAAGCTGTGTTTACGACTGATGCATTTACACTCAGAAATGACAAGTCGCAGTGCAGAGACAAATCTGTGGAACCAACAAGAAGTGGCAGTTTGAAGAAGTATTTTGACAAACTTTGTAAAGTACTCTTGTCTATATTTAACTATGTTTAATCATGGGAAAAATATTGGATGTGCAAGGGTTAATAGGTGGCTAGTCAGTGCAAAACTGATGACCATTTAAAAGTATACTGCCAAAATAATTTTTTGCAAGCAATATATAAATAAATATTATCATAATGTTATAGTAAATGTTTTACAAGAGCTCTTGTCCGAAGGTTCTTAACATGAAATTAATAGTTTTTCTGTTGATGTCACGGCTTAGTATGGTCTCTAATGGAGGGCTTTTCTCTGTGCATGTTCATTTGATGCAGTCAGCCAATCAACATGAAGGGCTTTCGCACCACAGGAACTTTCTCATTGTTCCTAGAACTATGGGCAGAAGTACCATTTTATCATTTCATATGTCACATGCAGGTGATAAGTTTAGTCTTTTAGAACTTCATGTTTTTAGGTGAGTTTGTGTCTTCCTTCCATGACCATTCACTATTAGTGGCTGCAGTATGTAGGTGTTTACAAATGTAAATTATGAGAACAAAAGCATATTGTTTGGGGCAGATGTCTTAAATGTGTAAAAGCAGTACAGTAATAATGATATCTGTGATCATTTTACACCAATTGTGTAAAATGTGTAATACTTTTTCATAAAAAACACTTATCTACTTTGTAAATAGTTGGTTTTTTTCCTTTTTTTTAAAAGTTATTAGTATTTTTTTGCAGCCATTCAGATGATGAATGGGTTAAATTATAGTGCTATCGGCCGGCTTACATCAGTTTAGGGTTCCTAATGCAGGTGGAAATGCTACCAGGAAAGTGGCCCTAGGGGAACGTATGGTTCTCAGGGGATCACCCTGGTTCCTGGTTTCTGTAATTTAGTTCCTAGAACTACCCGGTATAAAAGTGACTATTGAAGCAACTAGTCATTCATATTGATGTCAGCATGATTCAGTCCTAATGAAATAAATAGCTCAAGTGATGGGCTCAAAAGCATACAGACGTTTACTTTCCAGGCTGTATTTGTCAGCTGAGTAACCAGCATTGAGATGAATGCAAATTGCAACAAGCAGTATGATGTTGCTTTTGGTGTGCACACCTTTGTGCTCTCGCGGATGTGTGTGGCATGAACAAAACAGCTAAATGATGGATTCCAAAGTAAGATCTAACTGTGGCTTCTCCATTCTGTTACCTGACAATGTGACACATTATGAAAATGACCATTGACAGGTGAGACAGGTAGCCAAACCCACAACAAAGAACACTACAACCTTAATAGGTCTGACAGATATTATTGTAAGCGTGCATATAGTATTTCAACATCTGTAGGTTTGCTTACGCAAATGAGTAAAGTTCACTGAATTGGAGATAAACAGAGCCCTGTTACATAGCTTGATTCCCATGCGGCTCCTCAGAGCTGCGTATAGGAGCATGCCAACCGTACAGCCAACTGTCTGAACGCAATTAAAACCGGCTGCATGCTGCCTGGAATCAACTCCATTTGGCTGCAGATGCCAAAATGCATCAGGCTGACTAACGGAAATGAGCATGAGGGCATTGCATTGTTTTGAGGGATATTACCATTTGTAGAAGGTGAATGATTGAAATCTTAATGAACAATTGGGAGTGGTTAACATACAATAAAACATGCGACTGAGAGCCTCTCATATTTAGTGGGCGATTCGCATCTATAGGTTCCATCTCCCTGTTGCGTGACAAGTTTAGCCTATGGGCGGTTTCTTTAGAGTTACGCATGTCGCTTATAGGTCCGAATTCGCTTGTGAATCGTGTTTATTTATCATGTCAGTATCCATAAAGCATTGCTTTTGAAGCTTTTGAAGATGAACTGTAGCGCTTGTCAAAAAGTGTTTGCGTTCAGGCCAACAACGGCTTCTGACTGGCATTTGCAGCTGTGTTTCTCCTTTATCTTGTGGAAACGGAACCTGACAGTTAGTTACGCCATTTAAAACCAATCTTGTGCTTTTTCATGGTTTTATTTTTGTTAATACAGTCAGTGTTTGGACCATTATGGGCACATTTACACCACTGGCTCAGAGAAGAAGAGGGTGATAATGAACTATCTGCTGAATGAATGAAGCACTTGTTTAATGGAAAATGTGTCTAAGACTTTGGGTTTGGTTATTGCTGGCATTTTTTACTGTATGTGCAAGGTGAGTACTTTATTAAATTCTGCATACTTTCTTTTATTATTACAAAATTTTGTAATTCATTCAGATCTAACCATTTGACGTTTATACTCAATCGTCTTTGTTTTGTAGATATTTTCTTCTCTAAAGTGTGCTTTAAGAGTTTATAGGCTTTAGAGTTTTAAAGGAATTATAAGACTTTTTAAAGCACTTCAAACATTTGATGTTTATATGTGTCTCACTGAATGTCACATTCTATCTTCCAGTGATTATGACTGGGTGGTATGACTAATACGTACAGTACAATGGTCGAAATGTCAACTGGTTTAGATTTAGCTACAATATTTAAACAGTGTTAGATCAGTTTAACATGAATACCTTCACTGCATTGATTGTCTTAAACATTGAACATAATATTAAACATTATTTATAATTAATAATGTATATTTTTATAATGGATTTTCATAGTTTAGGTATTTTCATAGTTGGATTTTTGTTTGAAAAGTAAAAAAAATAAATCATGGTAAAACCCTCTAGAACATAATAGCCTGCCAATCACAGCCTGATATATAGAGGCACCCCTATATAGCCCGGCATATACAGCCAACTTATATAGTCTGATTTATAGAACTACGTATATATAGCTTGACTTGTAGAGCCACGCTTATATAGCTGACTTATAGAGCCACCATTTATAGCCTGACTTATCTGCTGTATGTCATGTTGGGTTTATGAAAGTTTTTAATTTTGCGTCAGATGTAAAGCTCATCCCTGTTGTGCCACCAGCTGTGAGTGTTTGGAAGATGTTCTGCTAACATTTTTCACCCCATCTGGAGCTGAGATTCAGAGGGTACGTTCTACCTTTCATCCTGCCTTTCACAGACCCATTACTCACCACATCTGAGTAATCGCACTGGATATAAGAGTTTAATTTAAGACACACAAGATTTACAACACTTTGTTTTCTCAAAAACACTCCCCTAGTTTCACTTGCATGGAGCCGAAATAGCTTGTTGCTTATGGTGTGTAAACACGGCAATATAAGATAATGTAAAGAACATTTAGGGAGCATGGTTAAGAATTTAGTTGAATTTAATATATTGTGCTATTCTAAAAAACCAATAACTTTTACATGGCTGTAGGGTAAATTCAGGTAAATGTGTTAATTTTAATTCCTTTGGGAATAAAACATTCCTGTTACAGGTGAATTTACCCCTGTAAAATAGTAGTCATAACAAACTTAAATTGCCCAAATGTAACCCACTTTTCCTTTTTTGACTAGATTAAAACTATATTAAAACTAAATTAGACAGAATGAGGAATGCTTTGGCCACATTGACTTAAGGAAAAGAGCTTTTAATCCCTAAAGATGCAATACAAAGTCTTATGAGTCTGTCACTATGATTACGTTACTCAAAGCTTGTGAGGTGAGGTAGAGAATGGGTTTGAGTTTGGTTATCTGTTCATACAGACATTATTTGATTCACTTCTGTTTACTGCTGTGTGTACAGGACAAAAACAGGGTGAGTCAAACCTGTTAGCAAATACAGTTTCACCTCCAAACACTGTGTATAAACACAACAATAATTGACCAATAATTCAAGCTAGCCATCATTCTGAAATGAGGCTATTTCACACATTTCACATGTATAGCTTTCTTTAACCTTTAATTGTTATTATGTATCTTGAAATATATATGTAAGTCTTTATGATTTTACCATAGTGAATGTGATGTTTTGGGAGAGTTTGGACTTGAAACACAATGGAACTGGTTAATTCAGTTTCATGTTAATGCAGATAATAAGAAAGAGATGGGATCGGTTTTAGCCGACACACTCAGGGTAATGATCGATCCTCTACTGACCTTGACTGAATGTGATAGATCTCTGGTAATTGATTTGTTAGATCTAACAGACCAATATTCAAATATATTGGATGAAATGTAGCCCGAATCTCTGGCCCACCTTCATCTTTCCACTGCAGATAACAGCATTCATGCTGATATCTTCCTGATGTGCCGTGTTCTGATTGGCTGATGCTATCACAACTGGTCCTATCTCACTGCACTATAGCCAGTGTTTCCATCAAATGATTAATCAACAAGACTGTATACATTAAGTTCACTCTAGCACAAAATTTGCAGCAGAGGAACAGAACATAAAAATAGCATGAAAATATAGGGGAATATGGCATAAGATTAAGAAGTGTGGTGCATGAAAGTCATTCAGTATATAATTTTTTATTCCAAATAAATGGAAATATTTGCAAATATAGTTTTATTTGTAAAACACAAAATTAAAACTTATGTTACTCTAATCCTACCACACTATTGGGTAAGATACTTGAGTCAAGAAGCCCGCCAGAATAATCTTGTCCCAGCTGTTGTCTTCACAGATTGTATAAAACCAATCAATGTCATTTTTGCTTACTTACATAATTTTAATGTAAAAAAAATAATTATTTCCTAATGATATGATATGTTCAGATATTATTATGCAGTGTCAAAAAAATCTGTTTAAAATGGATAAAAAAGCAACACAAATAAAGAAAAGCTAGTTCTGGGCTTTGAGTTTGAAGGCCTGTTGCGGGATATATAGCGATGTCAAAAAACTCAAATTGAAAATCATCACATTTGAAACACACTGTCCTCAGAACATGCATGGAAGGACACATCACTTAACCTTCATCTTAGTCGAATATTTTAAAGGACTTTTTAGAACTATTTGCACTCTAAGAAATGAATCATAAAGCACCTTCTGCTTTTTTCTTACTTTTTAGCCTTTCAGGATCTTGGTGTTTTTTGTGTGTGAAAACACTGTGTAAGTATTCTGATTAAATTATGTCTCAGATGTGGGCGGCACTGAATTTATGAGCGCTCTGGTTTCGGCTTCTTTAAAGGCTCGGCAGGGTCGCTGCGTTTTTGAGATTGTTCCAATCGATGGAGGAAAACGCCAGCAGTGAGTTGGATTTGGCCGGTGCACCTCCACACATTAATGAGCTGCCTAATTGATTTATAGGAATTTCTCACTTCATTCCTCCCCGAAGAGAAGATAAAACACACTCTGACATCTTAAATAACGTGGAACGGTGTTGATAGTATTTGATTGATTTGATTAGTGTCCTCTCATAGGCGGTTTTCAGTGTTATGTTTGTAATCACGACCCTCCGTTTCCTTTGGGACTCCCTCTGGAACTGGTGCTGTCTAATGATGTGGGTTAGCAGGGCACAGAATGAGGCAGTTAAAGGTATGGAGTCCTTAAGAAATGTTCATTAGGAGCTTTTTTGGACAGAATATGTCCTTAAGGTTGAGAAAATTGTGTTTACAGTGCAGGTTTAAGGGGCAAAGCATTGCACTGCTTCAAATGTGTAGCCACGAAACTTAAACATTGAATATGTTAACATGGGACTAACCTTGTCTGTACAAATTTATCCCATCTTTTGGTTATAAATATATGTAATATCGAGGTAGAAGTTTACCTTCAAAAGTAAAGGGACGATTTAGACAACTGTACTGCTCAAATTGCTTTTAAACCAACTCTCGTGTCATAATATGTCTGTATGTATTTTTGTATTTGCAAACCAAGGATTGGGTCTAAGTCATTTTCTGTCATTTACATCTGTGTCATGTCTTTCAAGATGTCTTGTTCAGAAGTGTGTGTGTGTGTGTGTGTACAACCCTCTGAAGGCCACCTGTCAAATCTGTGAAATACCCTCTGTAACATCTGTACCAAGTTTGCTCCTCTGCCTTTGACCTGATCAAAAGCTTCATTTATGAAGTCTGACCAGAGGGATTCGATACACACCTTTGCTAAATGTTGGAGGTTTCTTCATTACTGACTAAATTAATTAGCCATTCTTTTATCAACATGTTAATGAGTCGTAACAGGAAGTGGTTATTATTGTTTTTTGGCTCTGCGTAGCCGACAGTCTTCATCTATATCACCTGAGGTCTCGTCTCCTTCTGGAGTCCTTCAGAGACTGAAAGAGACCTGAGTGTTCGGATGTCGGTTAATTGATGTAAATGTTTCAGTGAAGTCGTGCGGTGAAAGGAGTTATTCTAATTGCGCTGTAGTAATGAGCCGTTTTTCTTTTAAATGACGCTATTCAGTCACTCAGATTGTTTGCAAGAGTTTGTGGTGATACGGTCCAGCAAAGCAAGTCTGAATGTAACATGTCTCGGGTACACTACCTGAATAAAGCCTCCACATAAGCAATTGACTGCCACAAGGTGATAGGCAAAAACAATTGACTTGACCAGAAATCTTAAGAATTGTTGATGAATGTTGTGAAATAACTGTATTGTTATTTCAGGAGGTATGTAATTGGATTAGAAGAAGCACTAATGTTATCGAGTCTAGTTTTGGAAATGCTAAACTGTGTTATAAAGTGTGACTTATAAGCTACTCTGAAGTTAATCCACAATATTGCTATTATTATTAGTTAGGTTACAAGCTACTATCAATAGTAAAGTACATGTATACTTTAAAGGTATTTAAAGAAACAGTATTTTTTTTTAAATATATAACTACAACATGATTGTAATTTCTCAGTTTTATGTATTTATCTAGTACAAAAACAATTAGTGACAACATTTAACTGCACAATAAACAACTAAAGAAATAGAAAACATTCTTATAGATGAAAGCTTTACAAGGCTGTTCACTAATGGATAAATGTAGTTTAATTTAATAGTGTCACGATATAAAGTAAATACCTCGATTTCAACAAAGAGGTTTGAGTTTATGATGATAAAAAAATGACTGATTATTTAAATTATAGTAAAGACACATTCAAAGTCTTAAAGGGCCAGCAAGTTCTAAAAATGTAGGATATCATATCACATTCATTTATAGGAGGGTGGACATGAGCTTGTTCAGAGAGAAAGTGGAAAGAACGAAGAGATGAAACCAGGAAGAAAAGTGAAGTTCAAACTCAAATATTAGACCTTGACCACAGGAGTCACTCACCCTAGTGGAAGCAGAGATCTCAATTACCGTCACACTTAACATGGAGGGCAGGTCCAGGTTTCAGAGACTGTTTGGCCCCACTATGAGGTTAATTTACAGTCCAGTGAGGAGAGCTGTGCGGTATGAGGCATGGAATACATGAGGCTCAGCCAGAAGGTCTCTGCTCAGTCGGGTCATTTGTATGTCAGGGAGCACTGTACTGTGAACCCAACACAAAACTCGTTTAACTCTTCAAGAAGAAGCTAAACTTGTGGATCGAGCAAACTGGATATGCTGTACTTCCTGAAATTAGTGTAACTCAAATGTGTGAGTGGATATATAAATCTTATATTATATACAGTGGACCTAAAAAATCTGAGAAAAGCTTCACTTTGGCGTTTTTCTAATTGATCTAATTTTATTGTAGTTTATTGTATTTTTTTGTAAATGACCTTGACAAAAGAAGTTATTTTATTCTTTTGCATCACCGGCCATTTGACGAATATATAAATAAGATTGAATATATATAGATGTTTTATATATTGGTGATCAAATCTATCAAAGGCAAACTTAATGAATTTGAATGTTTTGAAACAAACGCTGTGGCTGTAAAATTCATGGCTCGCTCATCTATTTGTGTGACCGCATAAAGCAGGGATGGTAACTGCAATTTTGGAGGGTGGAAAAAATACTTCTAAACAAAAAAAAACAATGAATATTTTTCGTCTAGTGATTCTGTAGTGACAGTCGCTATTAACACACCCAGAGATGTCAAGCGTGAGCAACAAGCTAAGATGTCGCCCTAGTCGAGCTGGAAAGGCAAAAGAATGAAAACTCTAATTCCTTGTTCTGCTGACAATGGGGAAAAGTAAGATATTCCATATTACTGCACAAATGTGTGAGATTACATTTGCAGAAATGATCCCAGCAAGACCAAAGAACAAGCAAATGAAATGTAGAACCTGTAGGACATAGTAAATGGTAAAACTGAGGTTTATCACCTGGGGATGAGTTACATTCATATAGCTGAGACTATAATGCTGGCTGTAGGTGAATTACATATCAATACAAGAGAGGTAGACTCAACCTCTGGACTTTGAGAAGAAAACTTGTCAACTACTTTTACTAAATGATCTTAGACTGCAACTTTCGGATTTGTCTGTGGATGTGTTCAGTGTTTTTGTTGTTTGTTTGGTAAGATGTGTTCGGGGGGGTAATTCTGGTTCACAAAAATAATGGGTTTTGTCTCCCACCTATTTTTGTTTTATAAATGTTCCAATAACACCCCTGCTTTTGGAATATTGCACAGCACAAGAGACGTTTAGCCTTGGGGAAAAAACCTTCCATTTTTAGATTTTCATGAATCTTTTCCTCTCTCTGTATTATGAGGATGCCTCCCTCCTATACCCTCCAGCTCATATATTTCCATAGAATGTAATATCTTGTGTTTTTTTTTGCATTTATTGATCATTCCATCCATCCATTTGCAAACCATATGGAGCATATTATTTTTGCGCATATGAAAAAATGCGTTGGCATGGAAAATAGTTTAATACATTGCAGGAGATCCACACATTTCGATCAAGCATGAAATCCAGAGTCAAAAATTTCCCACAGTGCAGTGGGAGACTGACTGCTGCTTCAGGCCCTAAGGGGGGGCAGTCTCGCCAAGACTCTGCTGGGTTCTGTTGGCACCTCGCTGGGCTCTGGCTCTCTGGCACATTTACACAGAACATTATGGGGGACCGGGGCTAGTTTTCATACTGATTGCATCAGTGAGTTTTTCTCTGAGTAGGTTTATTGTTATTATTATTTTTAAATTCACTTTTCAAGTTTATTCAACAGGGACATTTCAGCTGTTCATCCAGGAAAAAATGATACTGTTTATTAAGCACAATGAACTGACAACACAGTGGGGCAAGTTGTCACACTATAGGGGGTAATCTGTTTAATCAGTTAAAACAACACTAATAAAACACCAAAAAGTTGTTAACATGTTATTTTGCAAGTTGTTTTGGCTTACAAAACATTGTATTTAATCAATTGTATGAATGTAATTTAAAACACGTTCCAATAAATAAATGTGACAACTTGCCCTGACCAGACATTTAAGTAAACTACCCTGTGTGACAACTTTTTAACTCTTTCCAGCATGACAACTAGCTCCAGTTCTTGCCCACTTTGTCTGAGAGAATTTGCCTCATTAAGAACCCATACCAACCACAGATATCTGATATCTCACTGGTGCATTATAGTCAAACAATACACACATACGCAGTGGGGCAGAGAAAGACACATTACACAGTGATACACACTTCATTTGCCCCTGTGGAGTCCTCTTAACTCAAGCAGAGACCAGCTTAGAGAGGCCTTTGAAACTCATCGACTTTGAAAAAATGAAAATTCAAAAGAACACATAATAAGCCAACTAACTCTGTACTATTGATGTTACAGTGGTGTTTAATGAAAACCTCCATGCCAGGCCACAGGCAAACTGTTAGATTAGCGCATAATTAGCTCGCCGTTGCAGTTCTGTTCCCATCTCAGAAATGCAAATGGTTCTTAAACCTCAATTTGAACATCTTAGGAGCGGCCCCATACTGTATATACAAGTGTCGATTCCAACGTGTATGTATAGACTTACCCAAACTTACAGTCTTTCTTATGATATTAACTAAGGCATGCTAAGTGTGAGTGATGCTGGAACGTAGCGAAGGATTGACTAGCCCTCTGGCTAAACATGTCTTAATTTGCCCCTCTTAATGAACTTGGTAATTAAATCAAATTAAGACCCATTAGTCTAGTGATTTTTCAAGCTGATAATGTGCATCCTCTTGCAAAAACTTGGTTTCCTGCAATTAGAGAAGCCCGAACAGAGACAAATTGAAGCTATTAATTGTGTACTCATGTCTAGATACCGACAATAAACATTTTAATGATGGGGGAGGAACTACAGAGCGTGGATGAATCATTAGAGAAAGTGTGGTGGGCTGTGGTCACATGCAATGACACATATGTGCTGTATATACATATATTGTACATACTGTACATAATTATACACACACACATCAGACAGAAAATCAAAATGGTCAAAATTCTTGTTTTTTCCTTGTATGTACATGTTTGACTTTAGGTCAGTAGAAAGAGCAAAGGAGAATATTAAACTTGATTGGAATCTCCTGTACAGCACTTTAAACATTTATCAACACAATTTTTGTTTTTTTTTAACTATTTTATATCGCTGTTTACTCATATTAACAAAATGAATATGGTGCTGTAATAATTTGAGGTTTTGTCTTCATGGATGTCATCGACCATGTAACGTGTAATGGGCGGTATTCTGTTTCTCTGGCATGTAATAAACACACATGCTAAACTCATTCAGCTGCATCTCTGCATCTCGTCTGTCACAAAATGCCCTGATCATCTCCAGGAGAAGATTGTAGTCTGCGTTTTCATTTTTTCCATTTTTTCTCCCAAGCTGATTTTCATGTTTCACTTTCCCTTGGAATGAATTTCCACTTTGGGTTGCTAATTTTATGGATTTATACAAGATTGAAATGAATCACATTCCTGCCGTACAACTGCTTAAGACGGACCCAAGAGAAGCAAAATAAGAAACAGATATTTCTTATTGATTTATTCATGAGGCGTTTAATTCAACTTTCTTCAAATGTTGCTATCACCAATTAAAGTGAATACCTTATAGACAATGACGTCCATTGTCATGCTAATGCGGGACGCTGGTTGCGTTTAGGCGATTGCGTTTATCTTGATTGAAAGTTCCGCCCACTGTGTCGACTTCAAACCAGTCGGCAAAGTCATAGGATGTCGCACTCAAAAAGTTTTGCCAAGTTGTCAATGCAGGATGGCATTCGTAATATCATCATCACCATCTTGCAAACCGCACAGCGCAAACTTAATCCTCTACAAATCATTTGACTTTTAAATTTAATCTAGCCCTGTACACCAATTTAACAGTGTACATGATTACATGGCAAATTAAAAATGCTGTCCGCATGGGGGTCATCCTTCATAAATAGCCGAGACTGAGAGAAACTGATTAAGCGGTTATCAGGGGTGGTCCAGCGCTCCCTCGGCTTTCCCCAGGTGAGGGATGTTACAGATAAGTGTCGAAGAGGCTTTCATTTCCTGCCGACATTGGGCTACTGCAGGCCGGCTGAATGAACACACATTTGTAAATGCTTCTCTCTCTCTCTCCTACACGAATGCACATTTATAAATTAGCTCTCTTGCAAATCTAGGTGAGCTTCCTACCTAGACGTCATAGGTCACGTACACGTATACAAAGGCTGGTTGAAAGGTATTTCATTGATTGTATTTTATTTTAGTATTAAGTATTTTGGCTAAAGTATAAGGCAGCATTGCATGTACTGTATTCATCTTGGGAAAAATCCCACAATGCATTGCAAAAAAAACTCAATAAAGGCAGTGGAAACATACAGTACACAAGTGTGTGACTACAATTGCATAAGCATGAAATCTCAATGTTTTAAAGTATAGTTAAAAATAATTCAAGCTACTTAAAAATCCACTATTTTCACACATTTTGATTGGACTGAATCTTCCTTTAGCCGTGATCAGCACTATTCTCTAGTTGAGCTAGCGACAATCTTTTATAATCCACATAAAATAATTTAAAATAATAATAAAAACTGTTCAAAGGTTGCCTGTTTTATTTTGGCCCTAGTCATCAATGATGTTATGACTGCTTTATTAGAAATGGTCCATACAATAAGGACATACAAATTCCCACTTTATTATTAAACAAATTTGGCCACGAACAGAACAATCATTTTGTTCTTTCTCCGCCTTTCCATCTTCTTCCACATCCCTTTCAATTTACCGAAGAGCGCAGATGAATAAATTTGTAGATGGAACTTCAGTTTGAATAATAGATGAGCTGAAGTGGTTTATTTGAATCAGAGGTTGAGATCCCTTGATGAGAGGAACATTTCTGTAGCGTACGTTAATGGATTTCGACCGTGCATACATATTTCACTCACTTACCCACAAAATGCAATTTATTTCATTCTAAAAGGGAGTCATGGCAACACTGCTGTCTGTTAATTTCACTGTTATTCAAAATTTATCAAGCATACATTTAATTATACATCCCATCATGCCAGACTTCCATGCTTGGCTTTGGCCACACCAGGCAATTGGCTGAAGTTTATTATAAAAATGTCATGTAGTAATAATCAGATCACAAGAAGGAAGGTGAATGAGTATGAAATGAAGCACATGAAAATACATGTATTATATAGTCAGTATTTACGGTAGTCTTGTGAAAACACTGCTACAAAAAGACAGTATAAAATGCAAATGAACCTACGTTACCATGCATAACATTGACATGTATACATTTGGCAGAGGCTTTTATTTAAAACTGAATCTAAGATGTACATTTTCTTATATATCAAATGTAGATATGCGTCCATCCATATATGCTTTCCAGGTTAATCAAACCCGTTCCCATGACATCATTGCATACTGTAAGATTCAACACAGAAACATGTTTTGGTTTATCATGCTTAGGAATTTAAGGGTGCTAGTTTAATACCAACATTTGACAGACACATTAATGATTGTGTAGTTGCTTTATTAAAGGGACAGTTCACCCAAAAATCTAATTAGACAAATACAACTGGAGACAGTTCCACTTCTTATAAAGTAACCAACTCAGTCTATACAAGCATATATACTGCGAGCAAGAGAAAACTAGAACGAGAAGAAGTTAAGTCAGGTTGGGAGACCCAGCTAAGACCAGCAAACCACATTAGGCTAGTTTAAGCCACTTTCTCCCCACAGGGATACCTTGCAGCTAACACAATATACCAAAGATTATTGTAAAGCTTTGTTGGAAGTCAGGAGAGGAGATTGTAGGATAAGATCTGCATTCTCAAAACCTCCACAACCAGCATTACATCAAGCTCAAGGGATTTGTGTCTCACCTTTTATCCAACTTTTGGCTTTCTGTTCCTTTTCTAAGTCTCTAATTCCCTTTATTCTGGTACTTTTTTGCTTTAGGAAAAACAGGCTAGCATTTCCTGTATCTACCACTGTGGTTCAATGACTCCAGCTTGTAACAAGAGGAAACAGAAAGGCTAGTCGAGTGTACAAGTGCTGTGCTTTTGAAATCATTATCTGGTTGAAATATGGGTTGGTTTCCGGTGCCTGAGGCTCATGGGATTTCACATCACCAGTCTAAGATAAGAATCACAGGGGGGATAATATGATGTTGCACCATTAGCGTTGTTTTTTTCACCTGGGACAACATGCACTGGAGAACATGGTCTGCATCACTAGGACCTTTAGCGTTTTTTGTTTAATCGCTTGCTGAACACTTTGATCAGCACCACATTCCCTGGTGGTTATATCCTCTTTCCCAGGGCCAAGAATGTTGTTTGCAGCAAAGAAAAATATGAAGGCTTATTTAAAAAAAGGATTATTTTAGAACCACTAATTAGGAAAGGGTTTCTCCGAGATATTGTCATTTCCTTTTAATTATTATGACTGTGTAAGCAATGTTTTTTGAAAGCATGCGTGTTCCAAGGTTTTCCGAAAATTAGAAAATATAAGGGAATTTTACAATTTGTAGTAAATACACATTTTTGTAGCTGTACTTTATTCTGTACTATACAAAAAAAAATCCATATTTAGTAATTATAAACAAGTGGAAAAGTCATGAAAAAAACCAAACTGTTTGTGTGTACACTGACTTTTTTTATTTTTCCTATGCAGTTTTCCTAACCCAAATTCTTTATTGTCAAATTTTTACAACTTCTTTTCCTATAATAGTCACAGTTCTTTATATTTTAGCTGTTCTGTCACACAATTGTGTGGTCGTTTACGAACTCCAGCATGGATTGAAGAGGCATCAATAACACATCATTGTTTATAGAAAGCTACATTTTTGTAGCTCATGAACATTTACAAATCTGTATTTTATGCAGGTGATTGTCAGAGCTTTTCCAGCCAGCACAGAGGTGGATCTCCAAGGGACTAAATAACTAGTCTGAGCGCTGCTGCATCTTTTCTTTGTGTCAAACCTGAATGTTGTTTGTTGAAAGCACTCGGGAAGTATCCATTAAAGGAATGCTAGAGCAATAAAAACATGATTTTGTCATAGGAGATACAAACTCTATAAAAAGTCTTTTAAAAAGAGTTTTTTGAGACCGCTTTATCGTTTTCAGGTTTGTCCTTTCAAAATACTGGCAAAATGGAATGTTTTGTAACATTTTTTATTATAGTGATTTTCAAACTTTGTTCTTGTAAAGTGAAACAAATGGGGACACAAACAGATGGTCTTTAAATATTAGGTTACGAGTTCAAAGAGATGTTGAGAAGCGGGATTGGAAATATGAGATTGCTTTTTGCAATATGAGGAAAGTAACATTCCCCAAATTACGGTTGTAGACCAGATGGCTGAAAACACAATGCACAAAGAATATTTTGTCATACCTCTCAACAGCCATCAAAAAACAAACACAAACATTGTCCCAGCAGTCTCTTAACTTCAAACGCAAAACTAGCTGAGGATGTTTTTCGTGTGCAGTCACGGACAGGCAGTGCCGTAATCTCTCCATGCTGTTCTGCTTTTCTAACAAAGCTTTTAAGAACAAACAACTTCTCTGGCGGTCTCATACCGGGAAGCTTCCCCTGAGGGACCAGCTAAACACAGCTCAAGGTCTCGCCTCACCTTAACTGCCTAAAAGTCTAATAATCTTATCATCGCTTTTCTTGCTTTACGTCTACATTGCCGTAGTGCTTATAATTAGTACGAAAAACACAATAGCTATGTTTCATAAACTCCTACTGAGTCCTGCCGTCTGCAGCCTCTGTACTGTAGGGAGCTGAATTAACACCCAGCACCAGCCAAATGTGCGAGTACTAGTAGCGGGTAATTTTGCTATCAGCCACTGTGTGTTACCTGTAAGACGTCTTAAACTGACCTTTGGTAACACATGCTGCTAATTAGTAGCAATATCATGCTCATAGGTATTGCATTTTGATTGAATCTCTCAGAACAGGCTGAAGTGTCTGTAAAATTTTTAAAGAATAAAGAAAGTTATTTCTTTATAGAAATTCAGACTTGACAGTCATTAGCTAACAACAAACATTGACATTAGCTAACAACAAAACGCTCTAATAAGCATTAAAATGAATGGTGTACACAAATAATGTAGTATATATACAGTATTTTACAGAGTTTTTGTTAGATTGGTCAATAAGATTCAGTGATTTATAAATGCAAGTGTAATCTTTAATTATTTCAACTAGTCTACTGTATTGAAGGTAATTTTTCACTGTGCTGGTCAAAATGCATTCTGGGATTGCCTTCTCCAGCCACACAGATCACTTAAGAATTTGACCAAAACTGCCTTTACATTGTTAGTGTGACTATGCCTTACAATGCTATCTAGGTAGACAGCCCAGTAGCTTTTGGAACTGAGCTAATATGCTAATAATTCAACCCAACAAAGTTACACAAACCGGCAGTGATCTTTGGTTTGCTTTCCACAAAATGTGTGTAAAGTTCTGATGTTTAGAATATTCTAGAATGTTCTGACTGACACTTCCTGACCCTTTCAGTGGGCCATGGAGAGAGGCCATCTTAGAGTGGTCCTATAAGAGATCTGACAGTTGAGACTTAATGCTTTGACATCTCGATGTCTCCAAAGTCCCCACTCGTCCGTCCCCTTTTAACCCCGTGATCCATAAATGGTGCAGAGCTCCTCTTGTGGTGAGAGGTGCTATTTAAAGAAGAAAGAGTGAGAAATCCATGTAAATCCACCGGTCTGATTTTATAGCATGGCGACTCTCCTTGGAAGCATTTACCGCAGTTTATTGATTCAAGTGCATGTCAGCCCCCCCACCTGCTTCTTGTTTAATCATATCAGATTTTTAAGATGGTTCTGGATTGATGGTATCGATTGCGCCCGGCAAAATTGTCAATTCCTGTTCGTGTTTTTTTTTTGTGGTAGAATGTTTTTATGGAGAGCTTGTTGAGAATTTAAATGAACGTGGCAGAATCAATGTGTTTTTGAGAGCACAAGTGCAAAAGAATTAGAGGATCTTTGATCTGATTTTATATAATTTGTCACCATATCGAGCGTTCAAACCTGACATTACTGTACTGCACCTTGAAGACCCAATGAAATAGTTTCAGTAGTGCAATTTATTATCCATTGGTGATGTATTTCCTGTTAAAACAGGAAGTTAAGGCAAGACTTACAGTGGACACAAATAACTTTTAATTTATATTATATGGGTCTGATTTGTTGCTTGCTATTTCTTGTTGGATACAGTTAGTAGGGGGAGTGATCTAGATGTGGTGTAATAAGTGTAATAAGATTTGGGCCATTTCAGTTAATATTGTATGCATATGCTAAATAAGGAATAATGTACGTCCAGTCGGTTGTTATCAGAATAAAGCCAGACAGTGAATTATTAAACACTAAATGTTGAAATATTTTATTAGCTTATTTGTAACAAATACAATCCTTTCACAAGGGAGAAACGTTTCCTTTTAGTTATAAGCCAAGACACAATGTTGAAACACACATGCAATTTGGTTTATTATTTGTATATTATTTGTAAGGTTACGTACGTATGGATGACGAGGTGGTTATTGAGGAATAACATACTTGAAATGTTGCAACTGGCCAATCAGAATCAAGTACTCCTGAGTGCCACGTAATAAATTTTGTTAATCTTTAGGTGTACAATTGAATGTAGATACTGTAACTTTAAAGCTAGCAGACATGGCATGATATGCATAAAATGTTTGTCTTTGTAATTGTTTAACAAAATGTAATAACTTTCTCTGCCGCTAAAATAATTTTAAGCAGTCGCATGGCATTTTTTTATTCTTTGACATTTGTCACATTACAGAAATAAAATAAAGTGCAAAGGCCATTTTAATGTTTATTTGAAGTGGCTGTTTACTACAAGTATGTTTTGTGAATTGTATCTGAAAAAGGTTCTACTACACAACTACTAATCCATTTACTGATGTTTTGCTCAATGGATCGTACGCAGAAAGCTTTAGATGTGTATTAAATGTCTTATTCTGCTGACGTGTTTGTTGACAAGAACACTTTTCACATGCCTCTCACAACTCTCTGCCTTCATACTACTGGGAGAAGCAACTCTTTTACGGGATTATTAAAGCCTCTACATCCGTACTTTGTATCCCGGAAGCTTACAGTGATCCTGGGGAGAAAGTTTTTGTAAAGGAAACGTTGTATTCACAATCCTAGCAGGTTCCCAGGGCTTTACCTCAGTGTCTGCCCACCCTTCATTTCGGCAGCACTAGGCCTTGGATTCGTCCGGATCTCTCCCAGGCTTTTTCTTTTCGGCGCTGGGCACTCACGGAAGCTTATGAGGCTCTAATCCTACCTGACAGTTTAATGATAATTGCAAGGGAAAAGCGCACCCGAGACGCTCGCTATCAAATGAGAAGTGCGGAAGCTATTGGTGAAATCGAAGGCAAACTCTTTATTCAGGCCGTGAGAAATAACCTTAATGATTTGTCTGTCCTTCATGCTGCAAAAATCATATTACTAATTAGTATTTTTGTATTGGTTTCCAGGAAGACATGTACATCCTTAAAACTAAATTAAGGTGCTGTAAAAACCAATTGAGGTAGATGGTCCGATTTACTTCTGAGAATATGGGGAAACACAAGTCTGAAACACTATTGGGACACTATTGAAAATGCTTCTTCATTTTCAAAAAATGATTTCTATTACAATTACATTATCAACGTAACATCTTGCGTGAAAAACAAAATAAAAAAATCAACATTGCATTTAGCATGGGTACTTAAGATGGCATGGACTTCGCAAGTTGTGGAAAACCTGATATTCCATGTGGTCTTTCTGATGATTTCAACATGGTTGTCTTAAGTAAGTAATCACTTGTTGCATCCAGTTGGCTTGTTTAGAGTTGGTTAGTTTATTTACAGAGAAATTTAATTTTGCAGGTTTCTGTCAGAGCATGTGGCCAAACCTCTAGCCATGGTGTCTATGCTGGTTTGACAGGTTCGAATCCGGCTTGCAACATTGTCCAGTCCCATTCACCCATCTTCTAGCCAATATTTATGTTGTATTTATTACTGTCTCTGTCAACTAAACTGGCAAAAAAAGTAAAAAAAAAAGGCCACTCTGTTCTCCATTTTTGTGGCTTTATGAATTTCCTGTAACGGAACCCTGGTTCCTGTAAAATATCAGTAGACAGGTTTACAATGAGAATAACCAGAGTATGTTACCTGACGAAAGGCTCCAGATATACAGTAGATGCTTTACTGTAATGCTGGCTGTAAATTTACACCGTATTTAAAGAGCTCATGTCAGGTTTATGGGGGAAATATGAAGTCATGTGCACATAATTTCAACCACTGGCCATCTGTTTATTTACCCTTCAGGTGTGTCTTTGGGTGACTGATATCCTTTGCTATATATCACAGCACGCAAACATGGCTCTTGAATATTTCATCACAGGCCTTTGCTTCTAGCCTTGGTCTCGGTGTGATTGTTTCGGAAAGACAATAAATCAGATTCTAATTGCCGGCTTGTTTTCCGCCTTCCATTGAAAGCGTTGCGAGTATAGATGCTCTTTTCTCCACACAAGTGCAATCAAAAGACAAATGCCACCTTGATGGATCATTCATTGTACGGCTCGTTTATTTATTTAATTTTTTTAAGTACTGGTGGAGGGAAATGAGATCAGTCAGTCAGGAGAGCTGTTCTCTTGGACAAATGAAAGGACATGGAATCGTGCCCTTGCTAAAACACGCCAGTGTCCTCCTTTGAATCTATCAAATGGAAAACAGATGCCTTTAAACGCCCTGCAAACAAGCGAATCTGTCAAATCGAGATGCACGATTTTTCTTCGGTCTCGTTGTTCTGGCAGATGATGTATGATCTGGGCTGGATGTTAAAATGGCTAGACATTTTGTTGCTTCCACACAGCTGGGGCTTTGTTCCTCTGAAAGTAGCTTGATGGGTGCTGTCGATTTTTGTGTCTTCCTGTGCGGCTTTGTGTATTGTCTTTTTGAGGCTGTAGGTGTATCGGCACTTGTCTTTATCACAGCATCGCCTGCTGATTCACTGCCACTCAGTGTGTAGAAGAGAATTCAGTTGTAGGGCCCAATGTGAAGCCATAAGCAGAGAAACGGTCAAACAACAATGAGCAATTGTGTATTTCCTTTTCACACAATAATGCTTTACACGTATAATACACTACACATACGCTACAGTTATTTTCTGTATAACTATTTCTGTATGTCTTTTTCAGTTTTCTTTTTTAGTTTAAGTTTATTTTACGTGTTATTTGAAGTGTGAAATGTCATAATCTAATCAGGATGTTTTTTTGACATTACCCTTGTGTAGGAACACACACAAAATGTAACATGTTATAGTAACATTCATTAGACATAAAGCTGCAATCCGTAGTTTTGCCTCTCTATCGCCATCTCTATTTGAAACATTAAATGGCAAGTTATTTGCAGAGTTATTTTGACAATTTTAAATTTTACGTAACTGCTGTAAGAACAAACTATAAAACGCCCAACCCTCCTCAGCACCTACACATACGATTAAATAACTTTCTGTTTACAGATGTGACATAAAATTAATATTATAAACGTACTGTTATTAATCTGAGTAAGGGAAAGTGATACTGATTTGTTGTAAAAATGCTGATTGACTGAATTTTGCTCATGTGTAATCAAAGCTTTAAACAGGAATGCAATTAATACTTCAGCAAAAGAAGCACCATTGGATTACATAATCCCCAATTAGCACTCAAAACCTCATTCGGTTGGGTTACTATTAGCTGGAGACGTGAAAGGCAGCAGCCATTGTAGCCGACAGGGTGAAATTTAAGGCAACAATTAGAGCTTAGCGTAGGGAACGTGACCTTTTTGATGGAGTTGTACTGTTGGTTCAAGATCCTGGTTTGTGTGGTGAGGGGCAGGTCAAGATGTCAATGCAGTGCTTAATGTGACCAGGACGAAAACAGGAAGTCGCCACCTAATCATTTTTCAACAGTGTGACCCTTCTGTCACGATAAGATGATTAACAGAGGGGCTTCAAAGAAAGACAGCGACCTATGACTTTGCATGCAGTGGATGGTTGTTTTTGTCCTTGTGGAATAACTCTGTGTGTCTTTTTTATTTGTTTTTATGTTTTTTTTTATTCAGTGTTGTTTTTTCTGAAAGCAAAGATAACATTTAAAAATATTAGATTTTTTTGGTTACTTGTTTGCCCTCCAGTTTAAGGTTTGACACCTAATAGGGCTATTTTGGTCACAAAAGCAAGACACGAACTGAGCGATACAGACAGAGTCTTTTAGCCTGTGATGAACCCAGCGGGGGAAAAATGACTCAAACTGCTTTTATTCGCTTCACACCCTAACTACAGAACTGTCAGAACAAAAAAGATTTCACACACAACTACCAATCCAGCCTGTCGGCCTTATTACAGGTCCGCTAAACCAACCAAAACAACACTAGCCGCCTGCTGGAGTGACATAACTGCTAGCATAGGGTGTTTTTTTTAGGAAAGCACCTTTTCAGAATTTTAAAATGCTGAAAGATGTCAAGAAAAAACAATATTACATAGAAAAGAATAGGGTAGAATTAAATGTTCTGTTATTTATAATCCTGCCTTGTATATAAGGACCAAAATGACTGTTTAATATGCCAATTGTACCCCCCTAAGTTTAATCAGATTGTGTTGTCCTCATTGCAAAAACATAGTCATGCAGACAAATGGCTTTTTAATTATCATAAGAATCCCTGCAATCACAAGCGCTAACTTTTATGGCATCCATCATCTAAACGTTTTAATATAGGCTTTGACTAATTCAAAAGCCTGGTGTGGTCATTACAGTTTATGTGCCAGTCACACTATAGAGCTTTGTGTACCCACTGTACGGATGCACACACCAGCACACAAACAGTAATTAAACCTATCAAAATGAACCAGAGCAATTAAATAGCATGCCAGACGAGAGAGAGAGAGAGAGAGAGAGAGAGAGAGAGAGGCAGAGGTTTGGATCTCATTTCAGGTTGAGGGGATAGCAAATAAGAAATTTGCTTTACTATATTGAATTATAATATTGACAGTTCTATGTTTTTCCAGAGATGGTGGTAAACTATCTCTTAAACTCCCAAGGATCTACCTGTATGCCCAAAGATCTGCCTGTTTACCTGTGTACTGATGAAGAGAGCTAAAGAAAATGTAAGGAAAGAAAATAAAGGAATAGTTGTTCAGAATTTTTTTTCACTCATTTTCCTCCTGCTTTTCTCATTGTTCTCATTTGCTTCTTGCTTTTATAGCTTTTGTTTTTTATAAAGGAAATTTTTTCGAATTAACTTTGAATTACTTTGTTGCACAATACATACAGTATCTTTTTTAGGCTGTAACATGCACCAGACTTTGTGCTGTTAGACAAAAATCTGTTGGACTAAATATAAAACCAGATGTAAAATTGTTATGTACATATAAACTAACCTGTAAACAGATTTGTTGAAAATCTTGAATCAAAAGTGGGCCATCTTTCTGTCATAACCAATCTTCCAATTTTCCACAGCATGAGATAGAAAGAACGTGCTAGGTAAAAAAAAAACATCTACTATCTAATAAAACATAATAATTTGTGAGAGCACATATGGGACACATCTGCAGGTATGGATTAATAGTAATGAGGTGACTAGCAAGCTAGCAAGCATTCTGTGCCTCCTTCTGTCACGTGACACTAAAACGCACCCAGTTCAAGGTAGTTTTTTGATGTGATCTGTGAACTTGCTCATCATCGCCCTACACACTATGTTGCACCTCCAGGTTAATGGTGGTTTTCGCACACAGGTCCATCCGCGTATCTGTGTCTTATTCCGATGTGACAGACGCTCTCTCTGCGGCCTGCAGGATCATCCTTCACACTTGATTAGCAAGGCAAATAGGGAGGAACGGGAGCATCCGGTATCATGGGAGAAGGACTCCACATGTGACACCTTGAAATGGACGCTACCAGCCCCAGGGAGGGGCTGATATAACGCAACCTGTTTTCTTATACTGCAGAGGATGATGGGAAAACAATTAAAGGGGAAGGTTATCGATATAATGATGGGAAATTGGTGGTCTCAGTAGTATTGAAGGTTAAAGAGAATCAAGAGCGATATTGGCGTGAGATTATTGGGTGGTGAAACAAAAATGTCACTGACAGAACGATGGATCCCCAATGAGTAGTTGCAAATGACTGGGAAATAAATACAAGTAATTGCTTCACACTTTGTCACCTTCGCTTAATATCTTAAGCGTAATTGCAATACATGAAAGCAAAGAGACAAGAACCTTAGCAACTGACAATTATAAAAACCACAGCTACAATAGGTTTGGTAATAATAATAGACATGCAGTATTAACGTTAACAAACATTATTAGTAGTGTTTGCCAGTAGACATATCACAATTAATAAATGCACATAAATGTAAAATACACTTAAAACACTAAGCAACTGCATAGCAACACCTTGGAAACCACCTACATACCCTAATGTAGCAACCTAGTTATATGTTGCTAAACATGTTTTTAGTTCTTGTGCATTCAGATACAAATGTCATTAAACTCTGAAACACATATATTATTTATATACACAAGTTTTGCAAAGATGACAGATTCACAACTCTGCAATAATTTACACACTGATTTCTCCCTGCCAGATTACGACCATTTTCTTTTATCATTCCTCGTCTTTTCTCATCTTCTTTGTCAAAGCAAAGACTATTTTTTCATCCCCAGTGATGTGTATGTGGCAGGTCTGTGCTGGGAAGAAAGACATCAGTTAATATAATATCTGACTGAATTCCAGTGAACTGCACACTTGGTTTCCTGTTTCCACTCCCGGTCGGAATTCAGCTCTGACGTGACGGATATACAGTGATCAGGCCAGTGCAGATGACCTTCAAACACAGCGAGATGTAGTGTGATGTCATCCTCTAACATCTGTGTATGATGAGCTGTAAGATGGATTTAATTTTTGTGCCCATAAGGGGTATTCGGACGCTTCAAGTTTTTAAAAGACAGAAGTGTTTGGACACTTTCTGGTTGCCAAGCGCTGACAGAACATGTTGATAGTTAATGTGATAAACTGCACCTGTGGTTACTCTGCTGGGACAACTGTGTGAACTTGAGCAGAAAAGACTTCATACATCTGTTCAAATTCACTTTGAGACATTCTTGTTAAAAATAATTGCGAAAACAACTCAGAAAACTCTTAGTAAGATCTTGCACCAGTTGTTTGCAAATACCACTTGGTTTGCTATTTTTGTTATATAATGCAGTGACCTTCATGCATTTTTAAGTGGATCCAAATATTTCTGGTTTGATAACTTATAATATGTGAAAAACAAACTTTCTAGTGGGTGTGAAGAATAAGGACAATTTTTATTTACTGTTGGCTTTATCTGGAATTGAGTTTTTGCTGTAATATAAAAACTCCATCCATTTATTACAGTATTTATATCTCAAATTTTTCTGATAAATGTCCATCCTAATAAGCTTCTCTAAACAGTGACCTCTATGAATTTCAATGCTTCTCACAAAACAGGTTTGGAAAGGATTGCAGCCTATTTGTAGACAACCAGTAGACCTCCATCGATTTCATTGGGCAGAGAGAGAAGCAACATGTTTTTCATCCTGTGGACATTTACTGTTTAAAACCAGAGTACCACCTGCCACCCAGTGTGTCTTGAAATAGAAACGAACTTTGATTACTTTTTCTGTGTGCCGTTTCACTGTGTTTCATGGGTTGTTTAGCTTCTTTGAACAATATGTTTCGTGACCTCTCTGACTATAAAGATTTTGAGCCCTCTGGAGCCCCATAGTCTTTCTGAGCCCACATGTTAATCTTTGTTTTTTGAAATGATTTGGCATCTGTGAGTCAAATGTTTGGATTGACTTATTCTGTATTATTACTATTTTACACTTAAACAATTTGCTCAAAAATGGTCTTATTTTACCTTTTTCAGCCACATTTTATTTAGTGTAGGTTACAGATTTAATTTTTCACACTTAAAAACAAGACTATAAGATGTACTATAAATGTTTATACATTTTTACCATATATACAATATATATTTTATACAAATGTTTCTAAAAACCTTTTCCTTTTCTTTGTAAGATTTGTCATTTATTTAATAAAATATGAAAGGAAGACAACAAAAGATTATACAACAATAGCTCAACAGTTTAAACTAAAATTAAATGTAAATGAAGTACAATGACTGTAACTGAACTACGCCTACAAAACAATTGTTCAATAAAATAATTGTTAAAATGGCAAAGGATACTGGTTTAGTAAAGTAAGGTTTTATCTTTATTAACTTTAAATAAGATACAGATTGTTTGACAAGTATGAAAATATGTTATTGTATATAATATGTTGCTGCCAGGCAAAAGAAGGAATAAAATATTTATTCATGATTCAGTTGATCAGTCATTAGTTTAATGCAAAATCTACAATGTTTTTATATCTGATGGTAAAATGATGGAAACCTTACAGGGTTAATATCATGAGAAACTGATGGTAGTGCAGATGTTTTGATTTGTTGTGAAGGACAGAAACAGCAGAAACAGTCATTTGGGAAGATGAAACAACAATAAAAAAAACTGATATGAGAGGTTTTATGAATCTTCTTTAATAAAAGCTGTTTGGAGTCAAACAGGATGCTGGTGAAGAAGGCCGGCTCTCTGAACGTTCTCTTTTGAGTGCTGATGCTTATCAAAATCATTCAACCATTTCCAATTCAAATTGGTCCTATCTTCCCCCCATCAGAACCATTGATATTCTAATAATTTGTCTGGCATGGGGGTTCTGCTCTATTCTGGTTGTGTAGTGGTTGTGGGTTCGTGTGCGAGTGTGTGTGATGGTTCTACATCTGCATTAGTGCTGCATTTTTTATATTAGTATTCAGGGCGGCGAGAGAAAAACTCAGAGTCCAGAGCTCATTTCTCCATTTGTATGTTTGGTCTGTAGATGTTTCGTCTTTCTGTATTTATAATAGAGTCTTCTATTCATCTGAATAAAGTGAGGCGATTTCGTCCACTCTGTTTGTCTTCATTCTATGTGTGGTGAAATATTTGTTCTTGTGGAATTCAGTAGCCGCTTTCCTTTGTGTCTAACATTACAAAACACTTTGTTGGTTTAAGGTTAGTTTGACAAAGGCTTAAAGACATGTTCCTGTATTCAATACAACTTAAGGTCTATTGACGGCATCTGTGACACACCGTCAATTACCAAAGGAAAACAATTTCAGCGCGACCCTTAGTTTGTATGCTGAGCTTACAATAGAAGTTTATAGGGGAATTAAGGCCTTCCAGAGCAGAAATATAAAGCTCTTTTATAAGACATTGTATTACTTCTTTACAAAATCTTCTTCTTTTTTACAAAAATTACTTCTTTATTATGTGTTATTTGAGCTGTAAACTTGTCCAAATAATCCTTTTTGGTGTGGGACTACTTTTTTAGGTGGATGAACTTATAGTTGTGTTACTGACATAATTCCTGTGGGTGTAATTAGCTCCACTTTTACACAGCGCTTGTGGATGGTTACCTTATTTCTCTTCCTGTTATTCTTGCGCATACTGTCACTTAAAGGATTTGATATGTCTCAAGCTGCCACATATAATGTTAAGGCTATTGTGAATGTGAAGGCCACCAAATACCTTGTTTTACAGGAAGTGATGTAAAGGCTTTGTGTTTTTCTCAATTAAAATGTTCTTCCCTTGACGAGTCTCATTGTCAGATGTTTTAGTCTGTCCTCTTCGGCCCGTGGAACGATTTCGGGACCTTCGGCCTGATGAGGTGTCGGATCTGTTCCTCACCACGCAGAGAGTGGCAAACGTTATTGAGAAACACTTTCAGGCGTCCTCACTCACCATCGCTGTACAGGTAAGGGGCTAGTTGTCAAACTCTGACATTGTTTTTCAATATGATGATCTAATCTCTCATTTTAAATATATCGACATTATACTGGGCAGTTGTGATAGATAAGGTGGCCGTCAGGTTTAGTTCTTCAATTTTATTTTTCTATTTTTTCCCTTTACATTACAAATGGGAATAATCAATATCTTTGTTGTGAGAGCTGATATAAGAGTAAGAAATACTGAAAGAGTTCTACTGTTAAACTCTTCACAGAAAGGTGATGCGTCTGAGGTGTTTAATTTTCATGTGAAAATGAACCAGAAAACACTAAATAAATATCGAAATTACATGTTTTGCGCCTGTGTTAAACCTGCGAAGCAACTGGGCTATCACTGTTTTTGCCATGTAGAAAAAAATTGTGTGAAAGAATTGTGAAACGATAATAATAATATGTGAAATAATTCTTTTGTTTCATGAGATGTTTGTTTTAAAATCAGACAGTAATTACACGTTATTGTTTAAAGTTAACTTTCCTTATATTCATTTTTTATACAAAATTTCATTTTCAAGTCTAAATATAAAAAATAGCAAAATATTTATATAATTAGTACATATTTAGTCTTTAAAATCCAAGTAATTAAACATGTCTGAACATATCCTTCAAACATCTTAAGTGTATCTTGGTTCGACAACATTAACAGAGACATCAGGGTAAAAGAAAAGAGCTACTTTGACATTCACATAGTCACGTGACACACATGATTCATTTGAAATTAAAATGCTGCTGAATTATTGACAGAGATATTCCTGATTTCCCGACTAATTATCTGCTTCTGTTCCCAATAGGATGGACCTGAGGCAGGACAGACAGTGAAGGTACAGTCTTAATAAGCGCTCCCTTTAAATTTATCATGAGGCTCCGGTGACACTTATCTTGTATTAAATAATAATTGTATTTCATTTACTGCCCTAAACCCTTTGAGCATGTCAATTACGCATGTGTCTGGTTTAAAATGCTTTGTCCATATCTTGTGGGCATAGTGACAGTGACTTTGAAATGCCTGGCTGCTCATTTAGAAGGTTCTTTGGTTTTCTGACTTTGCCTAAAGCTATGAAATAGGGAAGTAGACAAGTGTGGTGATCTCATCTGAATTTTCCCAGGTTTCTGCATTCAGATGGTGTGTGAGGCTTTTTGTAGCAGTTTTATAGACTTTATACATGTTGTGCAGTGTTAACCAGTACAAAACTAGTCAAACCAAACTCTAATTTAATGGTTCTCAGCTGAGTTCAAGGCTCAGGTTTTATAGTGGATATCAGGGGGCAGCTAAACATGCTACCACAATTGTTTATCTTAAAGATTTAATGCAAACACAGTGTATTATATTATGGTAATTTAAGGCAGCATAAAACAATGTTGATTTCCATACTGTGAGATACTTTTGAATGAATTTGGATGTTCACCAGAAGGAAAAATGCAGGTTTTAACCATCGCGAATGGATTGGATTGTGGAAAGTGTCGTCGACATGGCAGGTGGTTGAAAAATAAAAAGTCGTAATAAATGAAAAGAACCTTTTATTTGTCACCACCCAGCCAAGCAGCTCGGCTCTATTATTTTGAGTGATTTTTCTGGCCTTTCCGCGTTTGCCGCAGTTCTCTGTACTAATTATCTTACTGACTACATCAGTTACATTGTCTTTCATGTGTGAAGTCATATTTAATTGTATGCGGTATGTGTATTAATTATGCATTGTATAGCAGCTTTCAAGAGAGCAGCCTGTGGCCTGAGGTGTGGAATAGGATTAAAAAAACGGGGCGTTTATTATGCTATTTGTGGTGAAGGAAAAAGCACGGGATTCGTCTTGACAGAATTCCAATGCTTCTCATTGGATCATAGAACATGAGCTAAACAATCTTCTCTGGACAGTGAAACAAGCAAGAATTTTCTTGGACAGTCACATCATTTGCATAAAAACTAAAACCAGAGAAAAAAATACCCTGACCCCTCTCCCTGTCTCTTCCCTGTAGAAACAAATCTTTTAATTGGTCCGTTTTTTATATTTTGTAGAGTCACTTAAAGCACAACCAAAAAAATGGCTTTAATTTTTAATGTTTATCATGAAGGTTTGAAGAGTTCTTGAAATAAATAAGTGGCTTGTTTTCCACAGTCGGGGTAACAGCACTTCAGAAAATGAAAGCTGTGTTAGAAATTCTCCTCCTTAACAAGCACATTTAAGTCAATATCATTTCTGTGACAAGCATCTATTTAAAAGCACAGGCCTGTGTTTAAACATATTTTAGGAGTGAGTGTTAGAGTTCAGTTAGGTTTTGTTGAATTAGAAGGGCCAGTGAAAACTTGTGAGACTTTAAACTAAATGTTTTGTCATTGACAGAAGAAAAGAAATGTATGAGTTAAAGTCCCCAGAGATGCATCAGTAACATTATGAAAGTTTTGTGTCACCAGAAATAATTTTCTTTATTCTTTTATACAGTTTTTTTATACAGTTAGATATGACAGTGACATATTATAATATTATTATACTGACATGAACATGACTTTTAACTCAGTTTTTTTCATGAGCAGGTCTCCATCAGGCACCAGTAATTTGTTTTAAAAAATTGAAGAGAACAATTAAACGTGTCAGAAAACAGATGATATTTACTGGATGGTATGAGGCAACATTGCCTCAATCTGAATGGCTGAAGTCAGTCAGTTTATCAAAGGTCACATGACCTTATCATCTCCTCAATAAGAGTATTGCTTTAAATAAACATTTCCTCATTCCCAATGAAGTAGTTCAACTAAGAATGCAGCCATTGTCAGTCAAGATTTCCAACCAGGTAAAGTACCTGCTTCTAAATGAATCATGACAACTCGCCACCCAGGATCTTATGATCATTAATTGCAAAATAATTTCCATTAAGTGACCATAACATCAGTTGTTCATTTTCATGTCATGTTCTATTCTTCCTGTAGCCTTCAAGGTCACAGAAATGTCATCAGATAATTGGAATTCGGCCACTGCCTTGACAGTGAAGCTTCTGTTGTTTTTAATACACAACGCTTGTCATCCTAAAGTTTAAGGAAAGATAAATAAAGTTTTAGTAAACTTTTCTCCATGGGCTTGGTATACATGCCATATTTTTGTCTTGTTGTCCAGACAAAAATAAGTGCTAAATAATGCTAAAAACAAGTGTTTTAAACACAAAAAAAACTACATAAAAAAATAGGATGGAAAAACAGGAAGAGATTGGTGGGCAGTACCATAAATATTCAGTAGTTCCTAATGGATGGGTTTGGAAGCTGTTGGTTCTCTTGTCTATTTGTTGGTGTTGTTAATGTTGCTTTTTCCCTTACGTCTCATCTTCCTCAAGCTCATTAGCCCCACACAGCATGCTGGGAACATCAATTCTCCCCAGCCGAGAAAAACAGCATCGCTGTCATCCGATTAATAGCAATGCCTGAGTTCAGCCTGCCACCAAAGACCGGTTCCAAATCACCACCTCTGCCCACAGCGGTACTGAATGTTAGTTAGACTTGTGCGTGCGATGGTGGCGTTCCAGACTCTCCCGATGTTCTTTGTCCGTTAAAGTTAATCTGGGATGAAGATGATCAATTTGAACTAGAAACATCAGATCTCTGAACAAGCACTGAGAACGGCTGCCATTTTGCCTGTCCAGTTTCTAAATTGTGTATTAAATAGGCCCCATAAATTATTGATTGACCTAAAGGTCCACAGTCGGGACAGTTTAGAGATGGATTTGATGTGCTTTGATAAACAGAGCTGCTGTAAAAATGATTTGTGAGTTGTCCCTGTGGAGCCTGTTTTAATCTTTATTTTTATTTGCCAATTTAATAACTCGAGCTATTTTTCAGTCAGCATGGGCTCGCAATAAGATGGGGTGGTTTGTCAATACAAAAGTGGTCAAAGAGAAATAGATTTTAGATTGTAAATTTTATGTTCACATGGATAAACTCAATACCCACAATGCAGGTACTGTACATGCCCGCTGGGCGGCTTGTAAAATGATCAGCCTCGCTTAAATCATAAGATATATGCTGTGTCTGAAATCACTTATTATTTCCTGTGTAGTGAATGTCACATAATGCACTTAATCGGGAAGTTGTAGTCAAAAATGAGTGGAAGAATGCAGACTGCATTTTTGTTTGTTTGGGCACTATTGTGTCATCAAAGTGTACATTATACATTTGCACTTTAAATCAGAGTGCATTATGGGTAATAAAGAGCGAACTAGGGAATTAAATTGTTTCCTCTGAATTTGGGCAACACTACAATTATAGCCAACACCTCATATAGTGCACTGCTGTATATAGGAAATTAGGAAGTGATTTTGGACACAGCTACAGTCTATCCTTTATCCAGACATAAGAGAAATGCAGAACATCTCTATGGACCTCGCAAAAAAAAGAGCAAAACCATGATGTGGCAAAAGCATTTTTTTAGTATTCCCAATCCAAGTAGTACGGTTTCCATAATTTATAAACTAATTTCCAACATGGAGTTACTCTAAATTAGAACCCTGCCTAGTCCTTTTATGAAAACAGATTAGCCCTTGCATATAGCACACCTGCTATGCTAAAGCACTGAATCCATTTATCACTCACATTATTGCAATCAGGTGCCGGGTGCTGGAAGTACATGGAGGACGAAAGAATGGATCTGTGATTGAATAAAGGAGCCGCACTCTTTAGGAGCGAATACATTTTTACTAACCTCTCTGCCTAGAGCTATATGAAGACAGAAGACAGATCTAAGTATTCATATGGTGAAATTGGGTTTCCTTATTCTCTATCTAGCAGAAAACCAGGGAGTGACTTAGGGATTTAGTCATTTGTCTTGCTTTGGATGGTGATTTATCTTGCCTGGGGTGCGTGATGGTTTGCAGTTAAAAACTCCAGCACATATTCATCATTACCAGCATAACTGAGTTTTGTTTCTATGTATGGGCTGCTTTGAACAGCGGTTTACCATTTATGATAGATTTATAACGTATTTCATCATCATTTGTCCGAGAAGACTTCCATGTTCTAGTTTGGGACACTGTTGTTTTTCTAATGTTAGAATCTGAGATCCATTATGATGTCACAGGACAACAGATTGTTCCAGGACTATTTTTGATCATGTACAGATCGTGCTGGTTGTGTCCAGAGAGATGGCACATATTGTGTCATTTTTCTGGTTCTTGTTATTACAGTTATCATGTTGTTTATCCGCACATGAGAAAATATTACCGGTAAATAGAACATAATATATGTCTGAAGCAAGATCTGTTGTGTAAACATCTAACCGGAGGCTGTGTAATCATTTCATTTACATTGATTAAATGGGCTTTTTTCTCCTGTAGTATTTGTGACCTTTTAATCAAAAGAAAAGAAAAAGGCTTTAAACCAAACCAGATCTTTTAGTCTTATGGACAAATCTCTGTGTTGTTATACACAGACCACTATAATATTATAATAATATTAATAAAAATTAAAAGGTATTTTCTTTAATTGTTTGTTTGTATTTTAATGATACAATTTTTTTATGATCTTTGTGACTGCTTAAGACTACAAGCCTTTATTTTCACAAAAACTGAAGAAAATCTTTGAGAGTTTGTGTGTAGCTTACAAAAGAGTTTTCCAAACTCTGTGAAAAAACATGGGTGACTGATCTCTTCATCTGTGTCATTGTGTGTCATTATTGAATTTGTGTGGTAAACAGCAAACCTTGGAATTATGGGAATATATGAGGAGAACACAAGGCACAGCATCCGGGATTGGAGATGGTCTCATTTTGGTTTGCTTTGGTTCACGCTTAGACCGTTAAAATGAAAGTTAGACACATTGTGCATTCTGTGTCTCAAAACATTGAGCTGACTGTGTATTGCTTATATGCACAGCTGTCTGCTCTAAATACACAGAATCAAACCTGAAATTGAATATTTTAAGAGTCACTCATTTTAAACTTCTTTTATTAGAAGCATTTAGGTGTCACATGAAGAGCTTTATTTGATGCTCAAAAGACAATTTAACTAACAGTTGTTTCATTAGCATATTGTTAGGCTAATAACTGTAATAAAAGTTTTTATTTTTCATAAAAGTTTAATAAAAGTTAGCTAGGCTATACAAAAAAAAACACAAATACCCATATAGATGGCATATCAGATATATGGACAAATTCAGTCTTTATATGTTGATAATTTACATTAATGACAATTTAAATATCTTCTTTTTTTGAGTTTTTAAATGAGTTTTGGGATTGCCTTATCTTTTGGCTTCTCAGAGGTTAGCACAATGTCCTTACCTGCAATTTGAGATGGTGGCCTATTTGGGTCCATTGATGGCCAAAAATGTTGTCTAGCTAGGTAGCTCACTAGGTTTTGAGACACAGCCAATGCAGTGCTCCAGTGGATGGCTTGATAAAAGATCTATCTTCCTCTAACAGGTAGCTTGTGCTGAAAGCCTCTATTGCTTCTCACCCCGTGTCTTAATTGGTGACCAGCTGTTGGTGACAAAAAGCATTTGTCTGCTTGTCTGACTGGATTTAACCTAAACAATATAAATAGCAGAGCAGCCATTTTGCACATTTGCTTATAGTCAGAAGCTAATTAAAATACATCTGTTTTAATTAGAGTAAAAAACTTTACAAACCTTTTATTTCAGTAGAAGTAAAAAATTTTTACATTCCTTATAGAATTCAGGCCTGAAGTATTTCAAGTTTATGAGGTTGGTTGAAATGTAAAATTCCGACCTGATCAGCTGTTAGAGGATACAGACCCTCTAAAGTGAAACTCCAAACAAAATCTGTTGATTAAAAACAGATTTAAGTACCACTTAACTCAGTGATTACATGCTGTTCAGCATTTAACAGTTATCAAAAAAAATTATGCTGGATTTTATAAAAACAGAGAATGTTTTTTTTGTTTCCCACCAGTGTAATTAAGCGGTAAGTTACAGTACAAGAGACCATGTTACAGTATGTTGTCAATACAGCCACGGCTAAACGGTGTTCGGTAAAGTGCCTGCAACCCTTTAAAAACAGCACTTTTTTATTACAAATATGTATTATGTAATATCCTTCCACTACAAAATATAGTCCCAGACACACTATCAATAACATAATGTGTTCTCTATAGGTGCTGCGCAAAATTTAAGATTAAATTTTTAACGCTTGAATACCTTTATATAAAACAAGGCACAATGTAATCCGTGTTCTATATCATACAATATGAGGTGCAATGTCAGGGTCTGACCCCAAAGTCTCGCCTGTATTTTCCTCCACCTTGTCAGATTGCTCTTAAAATCACCCATTTTTATCCATCCAATTTGTACACTATTTAGTTGGCCAAGTGCTCTCTACGTAGCTTTTCTTATCCATGTTAAGCACCCAGTAAAAAGTTAAAAAGTCTGCTTGATGAAATAGTGTTTTGTGTGTGTGTGTGTTTGTTTGTGTGCGTGCGTGTGTGTGTGCGTGTGTTTTCATACTTTTCTCAAGGTAGGAATATTTAATAATGCAGACATTATGCAAATAGTCTCATTAAATTGAAAACACATTGCAACAAAGCAGATGCCTCCAAACATGTTATCTTGTTTGTAACATTTATAAATACTTATTCACCAAGCTTGAGCTGTTTATCACAACAGACTAATGAAAAATGAATTAAAAAGCATGGTAATTAGGTTATTATACCCTGGTAGAGTTCAACACAGTGTGAAAACCTTCTAACGGCTGACGGTTTGAGCGATAGGTGATTATATTTGGTTGTTTGTCTTGGGTTGTGATTTATGTAGTGATAAATATATGCTCTTGGTGATTGGACAAAACAATCAGAGCAGGCTTTTCATCCAATCAAACTTGAAGTGACTTTTCAAGGAGATGCTAAAAGCATTATAATGTCACAGCGCAAGCACCCCTCTCCTTACCTTCACTTTTATATGGGCAAAGTTTTATGTGTGCTATCCTCGTAACACTGTCATGTCTCTCGTCCTTATACAGAGAGCTTTGTTCTGTTAACAGCGAATGATCACACATTACAAAACTATTGGGCGAGGATGGTGACAGGCCTTTTTTCCTTTTTTTATTTTATCTTTTAAATTAAACTTCAGAGAACTTCTAACAGTGACAGTTTTACATGAATATTTTGTTGCAGTTTTTTTTATTAACATACCGCTAGACAGTCCAAAAAGATTGCATTTTTGAGCATTTCAAACTTAGCTTTTTAAACAGGACAAACAGCTGTCTAATAATGTTTTAATTATCTTTACACATGGACGGTTAGCAAGAGATCAAAGGTCACCAAACCATCCCTAGCTGACATAATGCATCGTTACATATAGAAATGTATACACAGATGCCACATTCAACTGCTTCAGACACATCGAGGTGTCCGCCATCTTGGAAGGGTCAACATTTCAGTTGATGTGGCCACAGTAAAAACTGAGATGCCACAAAACTGTGCAGCTTGTGGTTGTAAAAACCACCGTATTTAATTCCCCAAGAAATTGGATAGGTGAGATTTCACAGATGAGAATGTGTTGGTTTGTGTTTTATATACCTAACATTTCAGTTTTTTAAACTATGGGAATGTTTTAATGTTGTGTTAGCTAATGCTTTTGTCATGTTGTGTTAGTATAGTGATTTAAATGTTTGGGTTACAATAGCACATAACATTTGTTAGTTGCTCATAGCAGATGCACAATCAGCCTGGCAGATGATTTAAAGAGAACTATAGGAACAGCCTTTACGGAGAAAGTATATATTTGTATATATACTTCTATGCCCTTACCTTCCTGGAACAAAAATAATGCACAAAACTGGCATAGAAAAAATGTGCTGTGTACACAAAGCTTAATGTTCTGTTAATTAAAACAGAACCGGTTCTGCTGGGACTCAAATTACGTTGCTAATGTGCACCCAAGGAAAGCACAATTTCACAAACTAACCGTGCAGATGGCCAAGTTTGTGACAGCATATTGCTGAGGGAATTTGCTGAGGACATCTGACAAAGTCAATTTAAGTTTTAAAAGTCTAAAAAGAAGCAGTCGTCAAGGTTTACAGATGCACGCTTAGCGGGATTTACAGTAACACTTCTTGATGTGGGAAAGTAACCGCCGAAAACAGCACAAGCTGTCAGAAGATTGTGTTGTAATGAAGGAAGTGATATAGAGGGTGGTGGAGCGTACCTGTCTCAACTTCCTCTGCCTGTGACCTCAGCTTTACTGAATGAACGAGTTTTCCATTAAACTTTTCCATACACACTTCTTTCTCTTTGTAATTACAGCATGTTCACGTCCACGTGCTTCCGAGAAAAGCTGGAGACTTTGAAAGGAATGACAGCATCTATGATGAGGTAAGGTTTGAGTGTCGTACACGTTCACACATCACATGTCTGTCAGTATGTGCTATTGTCATTCAAATAGTGTTTTTGCAGGTATAATTAGACACAGATCTTAAAGGGACAGTTCACCCAAAAATATAAATGATGTCATCATTTACTAACGCTCATTTAAATATTGGGTTAAACTACTCTTCTAGTGTTCCATAGAAGAACAAAAGTAACAAGGGTTTGAAATTAAACAGCAATTAAATTGACAATTTTAATTTTTGAAGGAACAGGAACTTTAATGCATATGAAAAATGTTTTCATTAGCGTTATGTGAAATAAGTGTAGACTACACTTTGTTGATTTATCTATGTGAACTTTTCAAAGTAAATGACTGCCATTTATATCATGTTATGAATGTACTGTATGATCTGTCCACATGTTTTATTTCCTGTCTCCTTTACCGTGACATTTTTATCTAATTGAAATATGTATTTACTAATGCCAGACTGAATATCAGTAAGTCAGTTCATATGAATATTCCATTGAATCTGTTTATTACCATAAGCCTTGCTTTTTTAATTCCCAAAAGTGCTTGAAGAGAAATGAAGGGTCTCATCACCAGTGGTCGGCCAACACGTGATAAATAAGCTTGTTTTAATTTGCATGTGGTCCTGAGGGTTATTCTAACAGAGAGAGTTTTCTGTTTATATTTTCGTTGTCCTGCACAGCAAATGACAGAAGTTTTTTTTTCTCCTAAACTGTTTTTGTCTTCCTATAAATAATCCGTGAGGGTTGTTTTTTCTTACTTTACAATGCTAAATGTTTTATAAGCTAAACTAGATGCATTTACTTGCTCATAAGGCCTATTTAAGAGGCAGCGGGGGTTTGAACATCTCACTGACACTGAAGAAATGTTTCTCTAGCAGGCTTGTGCCACCGGGCTGTGGCTGTAGTAATTGTTAGAGGCAGGAGTGTGGGTGTAGTGCTCAAATAAAGGGTCGTGATGTTACATTCTGGGTCAAAGGTTTACTATAGCCCTTTAGTTCTGTGCTGGTGTGTAAAAATGGCAGTAAATACATAAACTAATTATCTAGTACAAAATTTAGACACATTTCTTTTAGTGGCTTTGTGGGTGAGTTTGTACAGTAACCTATAAGTCAATCCAAAGTCATAAAAAAAAGTAGGAAAGTATATTTTGGCTAATTAGCTTTTAATTAGGACCATTAAGTGACTTTACATTGCTGCATTGTTTTAATGACATTATTATCAAAATAATTATCTATTTTTTAATACTAGTACACGTTATTATTTTCATTATACCTATGAGGTGACACCACAGTGCACAGACTGGGGAAGTTACTGTTTTTTACTGCATCAATTACACTTTTACATTGCTTTTATTGTGACATATTGTTAACTTCTGTGAAATCCTGGCATTTCATTTAAATAAATATGCTGGTGTCTCATGTTCACTCTGAGAAAACATAAGATAAATTCAAAAGGAAAGCAATAAACTCCATTATCTATAAATGCCACCTTCCAAAAATCAGTTGAGGTTGTGGACGTTTATTTATTTACTTCTACAGGCTCCCTGTGGCGTCAGTTCAGTTCATCATGTTTATCATACTGTACAAAACACTGCAAAATAAGGCATAACTTGATTAAATCATGTCCCCAAATGGCAGCAGCTTGTACTGTGTTGATAAAGAGCATTAATACACATCCTTGTCCATATGGTTTAGTCCCTTAGGAAGAATCGCTTGTGTAGCATTTTACATTTAAAAGTGACTTTAAAACAAGTCTCAGCTACAGGAATGCGTGTTAAAGTTTAATTAAGTATCATTTTCAATATTTATTGAAGAGTAGCTCAGATGTTTTAAAACCATGTATGGTGCATATTAAAACACACACGGTCTTACAGTGGTGTTAGTGACAATGATAAAACGTTTATACCAGAACTGAAAAGACTGATTCATTTCAGCAAATAGTTTTGTTTCAGTTCACTGATTTGTTCAAATCATTAGCATGTTTATTTTCTTGTTTTTTACTGTGAAATATTTAAATACTGCTCATTATTGATGTTATCAATTCCATGTGCAACCTGAAACTTAGTCCTTGGTAATGTTTTATTCATCACATTTCATATTTATATTTAATATTTAAAAAACATAAAATATGATAAACCATTTCCTACCATTTTGCAATTATAACTTCTGTGTTAATGAATCTATGCCCCCGTGCAGCATTGCACGCTATTTTGTTGCATTTAATCGCCCACACATGCGCCGTTTCCCTCTTGCAGTCAGCGGATTGTGCCGATGGCAAAAACTGCGTCGTAGCCACCAGGCAAATATACTTTTGGCACCATGGATGACAATGGCATTTCAGTCTGCGGTTTTATTTGTCACTTTATTGAGACAACGTGACACACAGTAAACTCCTGCAGCGCAGTCACGAAATGTCTGACAGCACCCGCGCAACACATACAGTCTTCAGCAGAAGTATTATGCAGCCGCTCCGTCTGATGTACCTTGTGCCACTTCCACTTTTCTTTACTGTGTCACCTTGCCAAAGAAAAGTCTGTTACTGCACATCATACCTGAGCACGTTGTCGCATTTTTACCCCTTTTTCTCTCTACCTCTCTCTCTCTCCTGCACATGTGCTTTTATTCTTTTTATCTCTTTGATTTTTCTTTTGAATGTTCTCGTCAGGAGACATAATGGCAGTTGAAGGCAGTTTATTCTCCTTTCAGACCACTTAATAATTCAAGTTTCACCAAAACCCGTCACCGTGGCAGACTCACTGAACGTGAAGCCTGCTTCTACGCTGGACTGATTCCAAGAAACAGGACATAGTTTGCCATTTCTCATCCCCCGTATTATACAACCATTTGCTAAATGGCGTGTTAAAAGATGCCACCAAGCTCACAAAGAGAGAGAGAGAAAATACATAGAATGGTTTCTGGTTCCATGATGCTCTTTCTAATCTCGCCAACTCAATTCTCTCCATAAAGGTCAGCAGTTTTCATAAATTAGTGTTTTGACCTTTTTTTAATCATGCGCAGAATATCAGAAGCGCAGAGTTTTAACGGCTGTAGGTCTGAAAGAAGTTACATTTTAAAGAAGTTAAACTTAAATTTAGGCCTTGAAATGTAACTTCAAACCGTTTTCACGTTTCTTAAAGGATCCATTGCTCGGTTTGTGCCATTCTGACTTTATTTCTTCTGTGATCCCAAAAATGCTTGTTTTTCTATCTAAAACAAAGACACAGTGATAAGAGGCTGGCAAGCCTCAAAAAGGATGAAGATGACCCATAAAAGTAGGTTGCGCTTTATTGATTGCAAACAGACGATGGTCATCCTGTCCACGCGGTTACAAAAATGGCCTTTAGCATGAAGGTTTTTTAGGCTACTTACTTTTAATGGCTTTGCTGTCAAGAGGAGACCTGCATTGTTCAGGGACAAAAAGAGCATTCATTGCTACTTAATAAGGAGATATTAAAAAGACAGAGTGAGAATTATAATCACACTTCTGACAATCTACTGGTGGAGTAACGCTAAAGATGGCTCTGGGTTGAAATGAACATGTCAGTTATATTCTGCTCTGAGAAATCTAAATTGAATCTTCTTTATTTGACTTCTCTGCTTCTATGGGGAAAAAAATGAATCGGACTATGAAAAACATGAAGTCGTGTCACATAAACCAAAATTTGGGCAGTGTGTTAAAAGTATCAGAGGCAACTGAAAAATCTAAAAACTTGTGCCTTTAGGATTTATGTTACTTTTACAGCATGTTAAAAAAGTTAATCAGTAAATTGTTTATTTTTTTAATTAAGTTTGACTTCATTGTAACAAATAGAATTACAAACTTTACCTTTTCATCCCTTGAGATTCATTACAGTTGTGCGCTAAAAATAAACAGGAAATGGCCCTAAATGACCATGTTTTAAATTTACATTTATTCATTTGGCAGACGCTTTTATCCAAAGCGACTTACAGTAAATTCAATGTATCCATTTTTTTTATATCAGTACTTGCATTCCCTGGGATCAACCCACAACCTTTGCGTTGCTAACACAATGCTCTACCAGTTGAGCTACAGGAAAGCCGATTTAAATGTTTTAAATTGGTTGTTTTGATTTGAACTGATTCAAAGTGATGTTTGAATAAGAGGCAGTTAGTCAGGGAAACAGGCAGTCAGACGTGTGTGTGACAGTCAGACGTGTCAGTGATTAGTTCCTGTATCCTGTTTAAAAACGCACTTGCACACAAACCCTCAGTAGACACCACTGAATAAGTCCCTCTTATTAATCTCTCTTATTGTCCTTTATCTTCCCATTTTCTCCTTCATTTTGTTATCTGTCTACACAATCAATGCACAGTCCCCTGGCTTCTCACCATTTCTAAGAGTTCTTGATTTTGTTCGTCGATCCACCAAAAGACTTTGAATTCAAGCATCTTGTACTTCCTGGCTTTCTCGTATCATTTTTTTCTCGACTCTGATGTCGTCTGATAGCTTTGTTCATTAGATCATTATCAATGGCTCCTCCTTGCACGGCATGCCGGTACAGAGAGCGAGCGATCGCATTTGCCGGGGTGCGGGAGGAAAGGGAGGGGCGTGGGTGGCTCGGTTGTTATTTGGGGCGTGATTTATCGCCAGGCCCTCCTTCCTCCACCCTGGAGTTTGAGCGGAAAAACAAAGATGGGGGAGAAAGCAACGTAATGAGAAATATCAACGTATTCTCATGTTTCTGCTCTATCTGACAGCATCCGATCCATCTCTCTGACACTCACCTAGTTAACATTTTTATCAAAGGGCCAGGATTCATCATTTTTACCCCCTTCCCCTAGACAAGTGTATAAGTCTCCACTAATAGTTTTGATAAAGATGAACAACCAGAAACGTAGCCACACTGCTCCTCCTGAGAATGATAAACAATGGAGCTAGCAGCTGGTTTGATATTTTTTACCCTGTTACAGCTGTTGTACCGCTGAGCGTAACAGGGTGTAGACAGAGATTGCTTTAGCGACCTGAAGGTTTGTGTTTCTGAGCTGCACCTGTGGTTGTGAAGGTGATATTTCTGACTGTGGTAGGGAAATGTCCTATGATTGGTTTAATAGGTTTAAATGTGCTTTTTTGGTGCCTGGTTGTGGTTTCTAAATGTGTTTAATGTGGACTTTAGAAATACTTTAATTTCAAGTTACACGCACATGACTGACCAAGCAAAGTTATGTTTAGCAACTTTCTATGAGTTCTGTGAACTTTATGTGAATTAAATTAATTTTTTGCTTTATTAGTTAAACTTACAGCAAATCTTTTAACATTCAGCTTCCATCATTTCTGTTTCCTCGTCATTTTCTGCCCTCCGCATACTATCCTTTAGAAAAGTATAGGGATAAAAGATACAATGGGGTTATTTTTCACTGCTAATATTAGAGTTACTATCAGCTCTGGTAATTGCTACTGCATGGAAATGTATGTACGTTATTGTAAGTTGTTTTTGTAAGAAAGAAGTTGTTTTGACATGTAATAATCCCTTACATTTAAGTAAAGAAAGCAAGCATGAAAAATTATATCCAGAGGAAGTTATTTCAGAGACTCAATTCCATCTTAGCGGCAAATAGACATTTATAAAACAGGATGAGTTTTATTCATAAGTAATCACTCAGATGGCATCAGCCTTGTTTCCTTAGCGCTCTCTCTGTGCTAGGTGTTGATCTAAGAGAATACAGAACAGTGTCTAGCAGAGCAGAGGGTATTAGTAACTAACTAGCTTTCTGTCAAGCCTGACTCGTTTCTTAGTCTTTATGCTGCAAACTTTCCTTTTAAAACCTCCCACCTTGGAAAATGACCTCTTTGGTATTTGAGCTGTCCACCACGGTGCTTCCCAGATAAATGAAACACAGATACGCTCAATATCCATAATGGTTTGTCAGCTGTAGTATTTGCCCTTTTGCTTTTTTTTTGCTTTTTGCACCCTTTCCAACAAAGGGAAGAAACAAACAAAAACAAAGCGTTCTAAAATCGTTTTGTTCAGGAATCTGTCATGTTGAGGAGTCTAGCAGCAGCGTTAAGTCCTATGTATTGATTTTAGCGTTCCTGTTTTGTTACAGCTTTCTGCCTTTGACCTTTGCCCTTTGTAATCTTTCTAACCAAAGAGTCTTCCATCTGTTCAACTTAGCAGAGATCACAGACGGTCGTTTAACGAAACTTGCACCATTTCTATTTTAAAAAGGTGATTTTTAAAAAAATATTTAAGATTTTAAAACTTCTGTTAGAATAGAATGTTTTTAGGATTTAATGTTAGAATGTTTTTAGGATTTAATAATGTACTTTCTTAGTAAAATGTGCCATCTTAAAGTAATTGTAGGAAGGTTAATATAAAATAATATTTTTATAAATTAGTTATCTGTAATATATTACTAGCCTTCTGGTCAAGGTTGTAAAACTACAATGTGATGTATTAAAAAGATCACTGTGAATATAATATTAGTTCACATCCATTGTGTTCATAAGATAAATTTTGACTACTAACAGGATTGATGTATAACGTAGGCACATAATTTCAAGGCTATAGCGTCTATATATTCATCTATAATACATATATCTATAATATTTACAGTGATGTACAGTGATATACAGTGATCTTTTTAATACATCACATTGTAGTTTTACGACCTTGACCAGAAGGCTAAAAATATTAAAGATAACTAAATTTATAAATATATAAGTTAACATTTTATATTAACAATCCTACATTTGCTTTGAGATACATCTATAATACAAAAAATCTATACAAAAAGTATTAAATGTTTCAATTAATTTCTTAAATGTATTTTAATGTATTCTATTTATTTTATTTTTGTTGAGGTGTTAAGAAAAATACCTAATAACAACTAAAGTAACTGTCAGCTTTTCATTGTTAGTCATTGTTTACACATATGTTCATGAAAGACACAGAGGGGACTCTTTTCATGGACTGACCCAGACATATTGACTTTCATAAGGGTCTGAGTGTGTTTTGCTGCAGTCCTCTTTTGATGATGCAGTTAATTAGAGACAGAGCAGAATGGATTGTGCTTCTATAGAGGAGCATGTGGAAAAGGCCATAAGTTGTTTAAATAGTTCATCAAACTCTGAAAGTTTTACATTGTAAATCAGAATGCAGTGTGGCAAACTGCACTTAATTGGCCAATGAAATGTGTTGCGGATGAATATTTATGCATGACTGTATGCGCGTTTGCAAGTTAATGGCAGTAAAAGTGTATGTGTCTGCATAGTATGGGTTTTACCGATGGCGACCTTTGAACTTGCTGCTAACATTTAACTTGCATGCTAAACTAAGCACTGATTTCCATGATTTGAATTTTCAACTATGTGGAATGTTCACGTATGCAAAGTAAATAGCTAATCTGTGCTGAAACTTAATCTCTTTAAAACATTTAAAATAAACATTCGTTTGTAATGTTCTGTGGATACGAGACAGAATAATCAAAGTATTTTAATTATTTTATCCACTGTATAACTTTATTAATCGCCAATGTACAATGTTCCAATGTACAAAAATGTAAAAAAAAAATGTTTACCTGTTTCTATTTAACTCCATGTCATTAACTCTAATGTATTTATGTTTTAAATGCATAACTTTGACACAAGCAGACAGAAACATCCCATTTATTTGCTATGAATCAGGTTAGCCGATTGTATGAAGAGTGACAGGCAGCAGCAGAAACAGGTCGTATGATGGCAGCTAACCTTTCGCAGAAATCATTTTTCATTTTCCTCAGCTGTGTCCACCGCCGGCTGATCTGCCTGGGGAGAAGCGCACGTCGCATCCAGCGGAGGCTGTTCCCCGCGGTGCCGGCCGTGGAACTTTAATTTGATTCCCTCTACAGGCCGAGACGCAAAGTCGCCGGCTGTTTCTCTTTAAAAATCCCTAGTTATTTTTTTCTCTTCCCGATATGAGATGCTTTGACTTTTGGCATGAATGTATAATGAACTGAGCAGGTGGGTCTGTTTACAGAGTCCACTGGGAACTTTCGTGGTCACATCTGAGCGTATCCACCTTTTAATTTCTACAGGGAATGATTGCATTGTATTTTTCTCACAGATATTTATTGGCCGTTCCGCAGGTATATGCAACGCTTTGATTCAAATATATGTATACCATTAAAAATTGTGATATTGCATCCCTGCCGGCGCCATTTCAGAGATAGGAAAGCACATAGACGCAGGACCTGCTGGCATTGTCACCGATATGTTTATGTAGCATTTGCATAGATCTGTAACAGAGCGCTGCTCCAGAAATCTATACTCATGTGGCTCAATTATACAGAGAGTATGCAAATGAAGCTCAGAGCCCCTCTTGAAATCAAATAAATTCAGGCGGGGGGGTGGGGTTATATTTAAATCTGTATTTATCTATATTTAAATGTGTCATTTAAATGTGTCACTAGAATTATCAAAAAAGTTTCCTAAGCACTCCTCTTGTTTGTGATTGGTCGGACAAACAGATAGCCCCGCCTTACTCTTACATCATTGATTACATCACAAGTCAATGTCGCTGTGTTGGGTTGGTCAGTATACAACCAGAGCCAGGTTTTAATAATACTACAGTGTTATGAACAGCTTACTTAAACAATAGTTGTCTCTTGATATGAAACTAGAATAGGAGAAACATTTTAGCTTTAAGTAGAAAGCTGATTTTAGAACCACTTTCATGTCACATTTTATGGGCTGTGAATTGCTAACATACTTTCACGTTGTTTGGCTTGATTAAAAGATTCAAATTAAATTTATGCTGCTACCTATTAACACCTTCTAATCCCAGCAGTTAATACCTAAGATTAATTACACTGTGAGGACCTTACCCACAGAAAAACCTTCTGTAAAGTAACAAACATGTAAATGAATAAACTCTGCATATATTTTAGGAAGAGGATGGTCCACTTTCTGAAGGTTTTGGGGTGATCTGTTTTTTTTTAATCAGGCTAGGAAAACATAAAGTCCTTTCTTTAAAAAGAAAGAGAGGGAGAAAGAGAGAGGGAGACATTATCGTCCACCATGGTAACACCTGCAGAGGACAGAGGGAAGTGTTCTAATCACCTGATTTTTGACGTCCCTTCTGCCAAACTCAGCACTTCCTGGCAGGGCTTTGTTTTGGAATGATGGCTGGCGCTCAGAGGCATTTATAAACCTGCGGGTCACTGGAGTTAGCGCTCAGCTAGAGCTTTGAAGATGCAAGATGACTCTACCCAGCACCATTATTATCAATAGGCAAAAAAAGACTGTGGCTGTCTGCATTTTATGCTTTATATGTAAAAATAAGATTATAATGAATCTCTATGCCTGGGCTTATTAGATGTATTACCACATACTAATTTTTCTCCTGAAATGGTGTAATTAAAGACGATTAAGTGTTTAAACCTGCGTGGCGGGGAGCTGGTGGTCTGGAGAGTTTTTAAGTGCTGTGTTCAGAAAGGCATGAAGGTGCAGAACTGTTATCAGATCTGCTGCCTAATCGCAACGCTCGTATGTAGCCAACCTGCAATTAGGGCTTCATAATGGGGACGGTGTTATCTCTGCCAAAAGTACTTCATTTTAGGGCACATTTAGATTAAAGTTTTGCAAAGAGCAGTACTTACAACAGTATTTTGTCAATTCATTGTTCCGAATTTTCCTTGTACAAAAGTATTGTGAAGATACCGTGGTACAATAATTGTGTCACATAGTAATACTATGATGTTTTGTTATATAGAATTTTAAAAGATACTCTTCCTTTAAGGGTAATTAAGTGAAAAAAAATCTTATGTTTAATGGGAACAGAGCCATCAGTGACAACTTGTTATGGGTGTTGGCCAATGTGTCATGTCCCCAACCCCCTCATGGGTCCTCGCAGAAGCCTCATCCCCGCTGAGTGAAATCTCCTCCCAGCTCTAACCGTTTCCGACACCTGCCCGACATGCCTTTAGTGTCAGCGTGAGGTCTGTCAGCATCATCCTGCCCACCCTGGCCGTCACCCCAGAGCCAGGCATGCTAATCTGGGCATCGGCCTCTGCCAATTAGCTCCCCTACCACCCCCTCTGGTTCTGCTTTAACAGAAATGCCAGCATCTCTTTCTGCTCAGGGCCAACCCACCACAACCTTAGTTGCTGGTTTCACAGCGGGGATGTGGTACAAAGCTCCACCCCGGCCAAGGGCATCGCAATCCTGAGTCTGGACAACTGTCCAATATTTAAATCTTCACCACAGCTCTGTTTTGATTACTTTTTAACCTGTCTTTTTTTTACATTTGTTTATTTTTCCTTTTGCTTGTTTTCATATCTTGTTTATTACGTTTGTTTCCGTCTGGTTTATTTGTGTATTTTTATGTGCTTGTTCAGAGCATCATCAGCATTATTGACTCCCCAAGCACGGTCAGGAATCTTTGTTAGATGAATAAAAGAGGACTGCTGTGTTCGTGGAGGGTTGATGGCATTATACCGTGTTTTTATTCCTTTGCGAGTCTTACTGTACTGTGTTTATAATAATCAGCAGCAGGCAGAGGTTAAATTGGTTCAGCTGAGAGCGTATAATTTACATGCCACATAGGAATGCAAATAAAATATAAATTGTACTAGTTCCCAATCTGAGAAACAGCAAAGCTAAGTGATTTTTGGCACGATGACTAGCAAGTTGAATTGATTGGTGTGAAATTCGGTAGACAATGTGAGGAAAGGACAGAGAGCTCTTGACTACAGGGTCTCTCTTTGGCAGGTGTATTGAACAGGTGATAGCGGCACAAACCAACTCGATCCTTTCGTCAATACAGTCCCTTAAATTAGCATGCTAATTAGCTGCTATCAGATCGCATGCCGCTTTCCCAAACTAACAGGATAAATCAGAAATTAAAGAATGTAATCTGATGGCTTGAGGTGAACTTCTGAAGATGTATGAGGTTGAGGTTGTGGTTCAGAAGGGGAATGGGGGGTACGATGTTTAACGCTTAAATCTGAAGTTTTAAAAAATGTGGCCATACCAAATAATAAAATATTGTGAATTTGTTTTTTGTACTGTTACATAAGATCATTAAAACGTGTCCTCAGAAATTACTGTACAGTCTTCATGGTTCCCAAATGGAGGCGGCTTCAACCAATGGTATCAGTTCAAGGTGTTCGTGAAAAAGGACAGCGGAAGTTGCCGCATATGGTGCAGAAATACCAGTTTTAACATGGATTTAATGTTATAATTCTGTAGTGGAAGTCAGCACATAACATGTTCACTTGTGACCCTTAGTACAGACACACACACACACACACACACAAACAATCGTAGAGCTACAGACATCTGGGGCCAACATCTCTATATATATTCTAAGTGCATCTTGCTGTTTCTATAGATTGCTGCTTCGATATATTGTTAGCTAAGCAGATAACTGGATGAGGATATGTGTTTTGGAGATAATGTAACTCCTCATAACCTTGAGATGAAACTGTATACAGTATCAAAATATTTATCCCATGTGAAAATGCAACATAGACCATTCAGCTGAGAGATGGGCTTAGGAATGGCCTCCTTAAGCTCCTTTATTCTTCAGATAAATGAATAACTACATACAACAATAACTATAACAACTGAGTGACAGATTGCTTAAATGGCTTGTGAAATTCTGTGGTACACGTTTTCATTCTTGGTTTGTGGGTCATTTCTACTATACAGTTTGGATAAAATATTAAACTCACAATTTCTAAAGATAAAATCGGATTAATTCGTTTTTTTTATCATGATATCACAACTGAACATGGATAAATTTTAAATAGTTTTATTTCTTCCCTAGGTGCTGCACTGACTTTTAAAACAAGTTAGCAAGTGTGGTGAACTTTTGTAATATTCTTAGCCCTTTAAAAGTCACTGTAAAACTATTAAAAGTCATCAGCTTGTTGCTAAAACCCTTTTAGTGACAGCTACAACTAAAGGTTTTCTGTGGGGCTTTTTTTTGTAACAGGCTGCTGTTCCTCAATGACATCATCATTAAGAAAATGGCACAATTTTTGGAAGGAAGACATCACAAACGTCAATACATGTTCCTGTAGCTCAGTTGGTAGAGCATTGCGTTAGCAGTGCAAAGGTTGTGGGTTTGATCCCCAGGGGAACATGTACTGATAAATTGTATACCTTGAATCACTGGAAGTCGTTTTGAGCTGTCTGTCAAATGCATTAATGTATTTGTATTAGCAATAGATTGAAATTACATGAATGACAATTATAGAATCAACATTTTAAAAGATTGTTAAATAATATATCAAAATTACACCATCACTAAATAATGGCTTTAGCTTTATTTTCACCCTGTTTGGCTATTAATTCTATTCTATAAATTGTATATATAGTGCCTGAGTTTGACCACAGCACATTTTTAAATACATTTATAAAGATTCTGTAAAGCCTTTGATTTTGTAAACCACTTTACAGAATCATTTCTTCAAAAACCCCAAAGATACTAATTTTTCCAAAGTTACAGAGTTTAATAGGCACTGCACGCAAGAATGACCTGAATGCTGTGTAGAATATTTTTTCGGTTAGGGTCACGACTACAGGTTAAGTCACTTCTGTACTTAAATGACAGTTGCGTTTGTGTGGAGGCTGTTCTGTAGATTGGAGATCAATGTCTGCTCTGTACATTCGCTCTGAGAAGTGACATGCATACAAAGAGCAAGGTCACAGCAAATCCTTGAATGCAGATGGCGAGTGAGAGAAAATAAATGAAGTGAATATAATCCAAATAGCCTGCGGTATGTGATTGTGACTAGAAAATCAATGACACTTAATAAGTAAACAACATCCCTTAAATGTAGTCATTGACATCCCGACAGCTTAAATTTGAGACGAGGCCCTCTCTCACATGGATGGATTGAAAATGGATTTGGTGTAATGCTGAAAACTGTTTTGCATGTCTTAGTATTGACTGCATCACTGCCCGGTCAGTCAATAATTTAAGATGATGTGCAATTTCTATGCCACTAGTGTAACAGAAGAGAGTTGCAAAAAACGACTGTTTTTAAATAGGTTTTGTAAACCCTCAAATGCCATTGGTCAGCCAGATGGATAGCCCCACCCCACACTCATACTATTGGTTGAGATGTTTTTGTCTTAACACACATAATTATGGGATGTTGTTGCCTTATGACCTCCATATACTGCTTTGAGTACAAAAGCAATTTTTTTAGGTTTTGGACCAATAGCTGTTTATGGTAAGGTGGACACTAGAGTGCTGAGAGCCATTCTCTAGTTTGTCACATCTTGGCATGAAAATAGCAAACAAAATAAAATCACTACTTCGTTCCACACCGTAAGTCAAAACTTATGGCAACGGGCCTGTATTTTTCTGCTTGCCTGAACTTTAACAAAAAGAATAAGCGTGTATTATTCATGTTATGTTTGGTGCATAGGGCAAAGATTGAATGAGGAATATTAAAACCACCCCCAGAGAAAAATGAGCTTTGAGAATGTAAGTGGCTTATTGAGACTGACACCAGCCAGCCACCCACACAAGCAGAAAGATATCACAACACACACACATCTGAGAAGACTGCTGGGACAATTATTCACAATTAGCAGTCATGGAGGAGCCCAGAGAGATTTGCTTTTGAGTTTTACTGCATCTTTGGACTTTATAAGTCTGAGCGAATGATTTACAGTTCTCTGAAACTTCATTAATCATGCATTGATTCATTAATTCTGCATATTATCTGAGAGTCAGAATTACTGAAGGTATATGAGCTGTGAGGGAGTGTTGTGAAAGCAGCCGTTATTGAGCGTGATGAAATATGGCTGTTGTGAATGCGCTCTGTTGTTTAGAAGATATCACTTGTGAAAAAAAATCAATCAATTTCGATTGGCCAGGTGTGGCTTTTGTTGATAATCCAGGTGGATATTTTTCTGTACACACTATGTGCTTGAGTTTCAGTTGCCTGTTATAGTATAACATTATTAATATCATATATCATTTAAAATACATTTAAATAGGTTATATTGTAGCATATTCAATGTAGTCACCCTTTGAATAGAATAAAAAAAGGCTTGACATTTTTTTACCTGGTTTATTGAGAAATCATCCTGAGAAGCTGCTTTTTCTTCATTATTTGGTCCAAATCATTAATTTCAAAAACTTTTTTTTAATAAAATTACAATTTACTAACAACAGAAATTAATATGTTGGCACAATTATATGTTTTTCAACAATAACAGTTTTAAGCATTTAAGCAAATGGCTTCAGATGTAAAGATTATATATAAAGAGATTATCTTTTGAAATGAAAAATGTATGACATGGTTTAATTTTTTTTTTTATGAAATAATGTTACTTTTTGTGTTGGTACACAAGAAGCCAAGAGCTTCATTGTATTTTATTCTTTTTTTATTTATTTGTTTCTTAGTAATTATTGATGTCATAAAGTGTTTTTTTATTATTGTTTATTATCTCATGCAAGACAGTCTCCCATAGTTGAAAGATCAATACAGAATCAGTTACGGCCTTAAAAACTGGAGCTAAAAACCTTACTGCTTTCTTTGCGATTTTCAGGTTAGAACGTGGAACCAATTTCCCCTCTCTCTTAATTTATACATGAAATCCAAAAAAAATCAAGATATCCAAAGTTGTTACAACAACTTAATTACTCAGACAACAGCGTTCTGACAGTTCCTGTTGCATGTGATTGTGGTGTTGACAGATTTCCTCGTGATGTTTAATTTAGAAATGTCAGTCTCCTTCATATTTATGAGCTGTAGCCTGTGAGAGGTGTGCAGGTACCGGCTGGTTTATTGAGAGCGCAGCCGTGTGACCTTTCTGACTCCATCAGTCGACACAGCGTTACATGTTTACTGCTGCTAAGCATGATGGGAATTTTGAGTGGGTAGGATGCACACGCCTCCAAACTTAGAATGTGAGGAGGCCGCTGCAAGTTTAGGTGGTAAGAGCCATAAACCCACCTGCATCACGCATACTTAGTTTAACTTTATCTCCATATGGACGCGCTTTAATATGTAATAATCTATAATAATCTATAATAATCTATAGCGCTGTGCTTTTCCTCTCGTTCCGATACACATCAGGGGAGTGAGATATAATTTGATTTCTCATATGAGTGAGTAGTGAGGGTTTGTTTTCCATGATTTTCTCTCTTATCGACAGCTCTGAGACTCTCCAGTCTGTATTCCAGCACTGTGATTAAAGTCCTTCTGTTGCTACTCAAACCCCCCTTAAAGATTTCCTCTCCTCTCCTGTAGCATCAATTAAATCCAAAGTGTTAGTGTGTGGAAGAAAACTTCAATCCATGGATATTCAGTGATCCCTTCCCTGGGTTTCTCATCTGTACGGACATCTGGTGTTTTTCCTGAGGCGTCTATCATAACGGCTATTCAGGCATTTTATTAGAAAATTAGCGGCTGACTCAAATGTCACTCCTAATAGTCCCGCTCAGTTTTCCTCATAATCGTCATAACGCGTGCCAATCTTGGGATTTCGCTCGATTAGAAACAAATTTTTGGTAATTCTTGTGTTGCTGGAACGGGCACAACTGTTTGGATTAGCTCTCAAGCTCAACGGATCTGCCAGTCAGCAGGCGTACTGTATACGGTTTGTCACAGATGATTCTGTGGTCGTCTGATGTCCTTTCATGGCTTTTAAATGCCGCTGAAAAGGTTAATTGAGGCGTTTCGCTCCCTGACGACGGTCTGGCGAGGGCCGTCAGATACGTGCATTCACATTGCGTTTGTTTCATTCTGCAGCCGTTGAGTGGAGTGCTTGTTTGGCTTTTTGTCTGGTAAACAGCGATTGTTAAAATTTTCATGATATATGGTGATGTGTAATGAAGGACATAATGAGGAATATGAATTTGTCTGTGTTGAATTTGAATTGAATACCATTTGCAATAAATTCCAATTGAGCCCCTGAGTCAGAACTGAATTTGAATTGAGGTAGCAGACAGGATGCATAATTATGACATCATCATTCAAATTTTCCATAATTATGACATCATATCATTCAAATTTAACTCAAAGAAAAATGTTATCTCAAAAATGTTATCATGCAACATATATTGTACTTCCTGAAACATTAGATATGAAAGATCAACTGTAGATTTTTTTATTTAAGTACATATTTATTAAATACAATTGCAACATTTATTAATGAACAAACAATAAACAGTTGTATTTACATTAACAAACATGAACATAGATTAATAAATGTTGTGTAATGTGTAAAAATAAATTGGTCATTGTTGGTTCATGTTAGGTAATGCATTAGCTAATAATAATGAATGGAACCTTATTGTAAAGTGTTACCATATAATCAACAGATTCTAATTTTAATGTCTTTTTTAAAGTATTTACTTCTATAAAGTTATTTAAAACAACATGGGGCATGTTTTCAAGTTAAAAAAATTCTCTAAGAAATATTCAAAAAAATGTAACAACTGAGAGAAAAATGTAACAACTAGCCTCGGTGTACCCTAATTAGTCAAAATTATTGTTTCTTGTTGTTGCTGAATTTCATGTAATTCCCATTCAAATTCAAATTTAGCATCCTGTGGCGTGACCAATTCAATTCAAACTTCAGCTCATGAATTAAAAGGGAACTAATTCTGAATTTTGGCCCATGCTGTCATGCAGGCTGAAGAAATCTGCAGTTTAGAGTCAACACTGAAATCACAAATGAAACAGTCTGTCATTAAACTTTTTTCCTCCCTTAACCGAGTCTCTGTTCATCAGAGGTATTTGGTGCATTCTGGGAAGGAGAGAGAGGAAGAAAGGAACCAGGAGACATGTTGTCATGCTGGGTAATTAGTCTCCGTTGGGCAAGAAAGCGTCTGGATGTTGTGACACACAGCAGATTGTCCTCTAGTCCACTGAGAGACCTGTCATCAGCCTGTGGGCCTGTCCAGGGATGATACACACACGCAAACACGCACACACACAGCCGTTTCTTTAAACTTCAGAGGCTTTGGCTGCCATCCAGTGCACAGCACACACTCTGGATATGAGGTGAAAGTTCTTTGTGTTGTGAGTTTCACATTCTACTTTCTTACTCTCTTTTATAATGACCTTCTTGTAGCTCAGCTGGTTGTGGCGCTGAAAACAGCAACGTTGTGGGTTCGATTTCCAGGTAACACACAAAGTGCTAAAAATGTATCGGTTCCATGTAAAATGTATAGCTTCTATTTTTTTACAATTAAATAATACTAAAAATGGCAAATATTACAAAATTAATAGGCTATATATGATGTAATTGAATATTTGGTTTCATTATTTAAAAATGGCTAAAATTTCATGTGATTCGCCTTTCTGTAAGTCGCTTTATAAACAAATTACGCATATGCATAAATGTCATTTTTTATATAATTTTTTGATCCATGACTATTTTGCAGTTGTTGCTTTCCTCTTTTGGTCTGAGAAATGGCTTTATTTCTGTCCTTGTCCATCAGAAACTGTCAAGCATTGAGACATTATGAAGAAAAAACACTTTCACTTCCTGTCAGTCTGGCTCTATCAGCCGGTGCCATTACGCTGAGGGAGAAGTACAGACAGGTTTTGACAAGGAGGAAAATGGCCCTTTATTTCTGTATTTTCTTTTAATTACCTGGAATCAGCAAACAGCAAATGACGCTAATAATGAGATGTGTAAACTCTAAAAATCAACACTCATGGTGAGAAGCGGCCCTCAGGGGCCAAATGAGGTACGCTGTCTGTCAGCATAATCCAGTCCCTCTGATAGGTGGCTTTACTGTGAAGGGAGATGGCACTTTGTGACAGTGTTGTGAGAAGGAAATCATTACCGCTACACCAGAGAAAAAAGAGAGAAAATAAGAGAGGGAGCAAGAGATTTTAAAGGCTAAAGGTTACTTGAGAAAGGAAGGAGCTAATAAGGAACAAGAAACAGTCGGGATAAAAAAGAAGGTCACTTTTCTGATAAAAGTTCAGTCTTGTCGTCTTGTTAACTATAAGCCTGTGGGTTTCTAATCCGATGGTAACCTTAATCCGAAACCTTGGCCACGTATGTCAAAGTCATCCTGACACATTAAAACACTCCAGTTATTTCACAGTAACAGCAAGAACAACTAGATTTTGACATTTTTATAAAGAAATGTGGGTGTGCTTGCCCATGCATAACTGTGTGTGTGTGTGTGTGTGTGCGTGTATATATGGTGTTTGTATATGTGTATATATATATATATATATATATATGTGTGTGTGTGTGTGTTTGTGTGTGTGTGTATATATATAGATACTTTGTAAGAATGACTAATTAATTATGTCCTTTTTTTAAATGGGTTGAGAACAGCATAATTAAAATATGCAGCAGTTCTCTCCAGACCCAAATAAATTATTACTTTCTAAAACAAGGGTGACGAGAGCAGTACAGAACAGCCCTCCAACTCAATGCATTGATTTGCATGTGTGAGAATGTAATTAATCTTGATGGGGCCTTAAGGCTCCGCTCGCCTCAATTCAGGTCAATTACTGCACTGACATACAAGTATTGACTGCAGCAAACACAGTAGACACTCAAAGCCGCGCGCATGAAGCGGCGACAGACCTGTATGCAGCACTTTCTATGCATGTTTGGCCCTAATCAACTATATTAAAATATTATCGGCCCCCGCATCAGTTCTTTCAGCTTCTATTATGCAGTCACACAGGATATCACAGTGTCACCATCAGGGCCAGCAAAATGTCTTACATAACCGAAATGGTGCTAATAATCATCTGTTACTGCATGTCAAAGGGCCCACGCCAGTTCAGTTATTCATCTGCTATGGCAGGACATCTGCTATCTCGATTCTCATCCTTTCATCAAAACGAAGAATCCTGAAACAGTTATGAATTAGTAAAGATCGATTTGAGATTCTGCTTGATGGTCGTTAATTAAGCTAAAAAGTTTGACGTATTTACTCCTCCCTCAAACGTGATATTTGTATTACATTCGCTTTTGTAATAATCACAATTTTGAATTTGAATAATCACAATTTTGATCCCTGTTGTCATAGTTGCACGGGTCATATGAGGAGAAATGTTTCATAAAATAGTCATTTAAAGTTTTAGGCCCCCTAAGATAAGCTATCATGCATTCTCTTTTGTCAGAGATTATTGCATGTGGCACTGTCATTATTATTCAGTGTTTACCTTGGAATAACGAAGGAGAAATAATGAGAGAATGAAGGAACGAGGAAAAACAATCGTTGTGAAATGTTAATGATGCGTCCTTGGGTGTGTGTTTGTTTTCAGTGTGTGGTGATGAGTTCCTCTGAGCTGGGTACATCCCCTCACAACACAGACCTCAACATACGTGACTCGTCTGTAATTGAAAGTGTATTTCATACCTGTTTCATCTACAGTACAGTAATCTGCCTCAGATAGAGGCAGTCGCTTACAACTACATCTGAGAGCTTTGTGATTGTAGATTTAATGAATCGTCTGACTTTTGAAGGTTATTTTGTTGTCTTGAAGCAGTTGGAAGCCTTTTACGACTAGAAAACGGAACTTTACGATTCTGTTCAACAAACAAATCATTCAACTTTTGTTGGTTGCTTGGCGTCTTTTTTAAGGCAGGCGGCTTTTTCCACGCAAGTAAACAAACTTTGCGAACTGTAGATTAAATGAATCTGTGAGTCTGTCACTTTTCACGCTAAATTCATGGTTGTGGTTAACTCCTAAGAAAAAGTCTGATGATTTAATCGTGAAGTACCGTTTAACACGTGACAATCGCGACGTACCGTTTAACAAGTTTAATCCCCAGCTATTTTGAGGAAATGTTAGCATGGGTTAGCAAGCAGCATGATCAGCTGGTTTTCACCCGAGATCATGTTCCCTCCACCTCAGGGGGGTCATGATCTTCCAGTGTGCTGTGACACAGGTCATCAGAGAAGAAAATGGGGTTGTATTGGGTTAATCATGTCCAATTTGTCTCATCATGAGGTATCGTTTCTCTGACCCAGATTTAGAGGAGGACATTGTCCTTACAATAGATCCCATTAAAATACAGGGCAATTCAAATGCCTGTTTTTGCCTATAAATGATTATTTCAGAGCACATCATGACCTTTAGACCTGCAACATAAACATGTAGCAGTAAATATACAAACACTGGGTCAGAATTCAATAGTTGAACACATAATTTTATGACCAAAGCTGCCAGTGGCAAGTATCAGACATTAACCTACAAAGAAATGTAATAAAACTCTTTCTGCTTTATTTTTAAAGCAGTAAAATACTTACCTAACAGAATTATCAAAGGTAAAAGGTCATAGAAAAAATAGTTTGTTTTCAGATGTATGCCTGTCCTAAAACAATTATTTTAAAACAATCATTTTAATTGACTTGTCAGCTTATTGTAACACACAGCAGACATGTTGTGCTTCACTGGTGCTCTGACCCTCAGCACAATTCTCAATTCAAAAAACCTTTCCAAGAATAGACAGCAATTGGTGTTCCCTTATTTTAAAGCATTAAAGGCACAAATCAGATATGTTACACTATTTTCTACCGTAAAATGACCCTAGCATGAAACGTAGCTCTGTTGCATGATTTTCTTATCTGTATCCTGGTAATATTTAACCTTTTTTATTTTTAACACGTTATATTCAGCCCTGTTACCTTTTGAGTTATTTTCTAACTTAACATGTAACAGTTCAAAATGATAAGAAAACAAATGTCTTTAATTTATGTGAAATACAAATGTATCTACTAATTGATAGCTTATTTTAGGATAAATGTATAACCCTGTTACCATTGTTTAGTTTTAGGCCATGTTTGGACATGACATGTTTATGTTCTGATTACTGTGTCATGCATTAGACAAAGTTTCCATGCAACTGTTCTGTGTGTTACTACACAAAGACTTTGCCTTTGGGTTCATAGAACTTTTCCTTCTTTATAGCCACAACCTCAAAGAGGACAATATCACATGACCATTAAAACAGCTCATTCCTCCAATCAGTTTGCTCCATTTCCTTCTGGTATTCTACTTAATGAGACCACATTACCGCATTTCTCCGGCTTCATCAGCATTTCTGAGGAATCGGATACGCTTTGACAAGTTTTCATCCAAGGGACCTTTCACTGACAGTCTAGGGAATATCATTTTTGCCTGGTAATTACTACACCAGCTGTTGAAATGTATTTACATGCCATTAAGATGGCTTCTGTCAGAAATGAGAGGAAGTGCTATAGTATACTTTGTCTCCTCTCCTGGTTCGCGTCCCTGTGTGGCTGCACTCCACAGCCACGGATGTCAGTGTGCAATGACCATGTAACAAAGAGCTGGTATCCAGAGGGCTGTGAAGAATATCCAAAGTAGTAGTGTCCCCAAAAGCATAAGTGAACATTTGCAAAGGAACACCTTCCTGACTTTTGCTCGCTACAGCTGTCAATGCTGTCAGCACTGTTAAGGAAGGCCTGGCAAAAATAGTTGATTTAACTTTTGCTATCTTTTGTTTTTGAGTTATGAATTACATACCTATTCTTCTGCTGATTATAGATTGTTAAGTGAAATCACAAAGTATATGTGTTTTCATGTTCTGAAGATCTCAGAATACTGTATAATTACATGTCGAACATCTCACAGGTGCACAGGTCCACGTTTACCTCATAATAGACACTTTGGATCGTGACAACTTTACTGACAAACAACTTTATGAACGTTTTTTATAAAGCAAGATTAAATAAAACAAGAAAAAGGGTTTATCTTTTGATTAGTGTTTGTTTTGTTAAAAGATCTTTTCTGTTGCTGCTTTGGAGGTCATTTTGTAAACATTTAGTAAGATTAAAAAGAAAAACATGATTATAAAGTTTTAGTTTTTGTAGTGTAACTCTTATTAAAACTATGCAAATTACATTGCTAATTGTTTTTACTGTAATATAATGATCATATATTATTTAAATTGTAAAATTATTTAAACAGTATAACAGGGCAGTAAGTAGTAAAATTTAATAATACTTCAATTTTTCGTATTACAGTATAATTTATTGTAGATAAGTCATGTAGATTCCCCCGAAAATAATATCCCAATGGCATAAAAATAGGTATTTTATACATATTTATAATGTGGTAAAATATGACCTGGACATGATTCAGTATGATTAAGCCACATTTCAATTACATTCTTCAGGATCACATTTTACTGTTGATAACTTGCCAATAATTCCTCAAACATGCTCAGATAAGCACATTTTGTGTAATCAATTATTCAATTTCCATTTCTGAGTGGAGAACAAAAGATTGTCCTTTGAATTTCTTTTTGTTCTGTTGTAATTATATGATGACCTTCCGTGTCACGTTCATAAGCCGTTGAATGCGACTCTGGGTCTCGGTGTCAAGAGGCAGAGAGATAGTCAAGATGTGCCCCTTTATTGCTTCGCCATGTTAAATGTCAAGAAGCAGTCGCAAAACCCATTATGTTCCCCATTCTGCATTAATGTGTGTCTTTTAATGAGCACATAAATTCATACATTAGCATGAGCCGTGGAGGAAGGCCCTCAGACATGTGCCATATGCTTTCGTACGCTAGGTGGCGATCTTTCTGCCGGCGTCTTCATAAACAGACATTGTCGTTTGTAGCTGGATGTGATGGCAGGGGCTTTGGTTCCTTGGCAGGGGGTCTCGTTGAGGAGCTTTGCATACGTCCTCGGGGTAACTGAGAAAGTGGCGGTTTAGACAGGTATGCAGCTGTTAGCATGAAGCCGTGGCGGTCTGGCTCATCCCTGCTAAAAAGAAAAGCTCTATAGTCACACAAGCTAATAAACATTCGTGCTAGTTGGGAATGTTCTGACAGATTTGCGGTGCGGAGCAGATTATGGAAAAACCACGTTATGCTAGAGATACAAAAAAGGAAGTAAACAAATACTGAATTTTGGACACAGTGTCGAAAAATACTAAATTAAAAAAGCTCTGTTTGTCCTCTATATTTTTGTAATAATGATCTAAAATCTACTGATGTGTTGAAAAAGCAGATAATCATATTCAGCAGCATGTAATCAAATTCTTCAATTCAAAGTGTTGTTTTTATCTAATCTTTCTCCTTCTTTGAATGTGTGATGAAAAAAGTCTTTGATAATTGGGTAATAACTACACAGATGAAAGGCATTTGAAGATTAATGCAAATGATTATTCTGTTATGGTACTGCGTTACAAAAAACGTCTTTGCTAGAGATCCTTATGTACAATGAGCTCTAGGGCTGTTATTCGCGGCATTAATATCAGTCAATCTGATGTGAATGACTTTTAACGTGAAGTGTGTCATTTTTTGATGTTAAAATACTTTCTCCTATTCTGGTTTAATGAGCAGAGACAACTGTCAGCCTTGAGATTAAATTAAAGATGAAAAATCACTATCCACATTGCGCAGCCCTCATAGATTAGACTTACTGTAAGTTTCAACAGCAAAATGAGTAAACTGAAGAAGTAAACTTATGTGGGCATACAGTGCTATAGACATATACAGTATATATATATATATATATATATATTATTGTATATATGTAATAATTGTATATAAGTAGTGTTATGTTCTAAGTAGTGTATATATATTATATATATATATATATATATAATATATTTTTTTTGCAGGTTGGTGCTGTTAGTGGCATCACCTTTAGGGAAGTAAGCTTGACTCTAGCTCTCATTCCTCAATATTCCTGCAGAGCTGTGCTCTAAGCTGCATGCTTAGTGAGCACTCCTCTTTTGCTAGTCTGATGTATTGGTGCATGTCATTGAACATTTGAGTGGGTCCCTCAAGTGATACCGGAGTCACAGAACTGTGTCAGGAATCCAGTGAGCGGGCCACCAAGACTTCTCGCAGGACAGATCCAGGAATTTTCTGCCTTTTCAATCTCTGTCTCTCTGAGGAGATTGAACATGATAGAAAAATTCTGTTCTGTGTTTCTGCATTTCAGCAAAGAAGGTTTGTATTACCTGGAATAGGGGAATCCCTTAGTATTCTGGTTCCTCTCAGTGGTAGCTCATTAGCTGGTACAGGAGAACCTAGATATGATCTGAACCCTACTATCTTCAATTATGGGCACTCAGTTCTATATTTTGAGCCAATCACCTGAGCCATAGATGTCATGTGACTGTTCACTCTATAAAACAATAACATTTTGACAGTGCTCATTGGCTTAGCACAACAAGCGCAACAAGAACATAAACATGTCCAAGTATAGTTGACTTGATAATGAAGGACTTCCCTGCTGATAAAAAGAAAACAATAGAAGCAATCACAGAAATTATAATGCTTCAGATTGGTTATAATAGGAATTATTTTGGATTTAATGGTAACTATAATGGTCTCTATGGTCTGGTAATGCTGTACTATATAGCAACCAATAGAGAACCTTCCTGCAATGTACAGATTACTTTTAAGAGCCATGATTTTTGTTTGTCAGAGCATGGCTACTTTTAAATGACCTTCAGTGTAGAAAGTTGAAAGATGCTTTTTGTCATTAGATGCTGAATTTATTGCATCTTTCAGTAGGGCCTAAACTGGACCACAGTTTGTGAGAAATATTATGTAATTGTATGGTTATTTCAGATGTTAACTGACACATAAGTAGTAAAAATTACATGCATTTTCTCAATATTAAATTGGTATCAACAATATACATGTGCCAATTCTTTGTAATGTTGCAAAGGATACCTAAATGTACTTCTAAACAAACTATTTTTATTGTTACATGATCTGCTCTGAAATTTCTGCTCCTTAGCAGCTGTGCTCTTTTCCAGGAACTTCCTTCCCTCAGTTCCTCGCTCTCGGCAAAAATGTGATACTGACGAGCATCTACTCTTGAAGTGTCGCTCCGAATCACTCAGATCCGAGGAGCAGTTTTCCGTTTAGCTTTACAAGCTCTGAGAACAAATAGGAAACTACATTCCACCCCCATCGAATACACATCTCCACCCCAAGTTCATCTTATGGACGCATTGATATATCCTCAAGGGAAACCGCAGGGGGCCATGACGGTGTATGATGGAGTGAAGAAACGGTTTCATAGCTCATGCAGAGTTTGTCTTTAAGATAGACAACAAACCAGACAAGCAGAGAGCAACAGGATGATAAGTGACACTGACAATCTCGGCTACATGGTTTTGTTTGTCTTTTCAAACAAGGCCTATAGCTGTTGAAACATAACCATGTAAAATGTTTCCTTCACACAGGGTTAACACTGTTTTTTCTCCTGACCTCAAAACTAACTAGAAGAACTGACATAATTCTTACCTGTACAGAGTTTATAACATGACATCTGGATCATTCTATGAAATTGATGACTTTAACAGAGATTTTTTCAGTAAAGACTTTAAACATTTAGTTTGACAAATAATAAAATGCATTGTGCCATTTCAAGATGAATTAATAGTTTGTCAAGTAATGCTGGGATGTAATTATGCCTTCAGAAAGGTAACAGGCTTGACAGTTTAGTTTTAATTTAATTTGACATTTGAAAGCCTGTGCTGAGCTCGAGTTAGTGAATGGACTTCTTAGAAAGACATTTTAATGCTGATATTTCCACAAAAATCCACTTTTCAATTATCAGTTGTTGGGTCAACAGGGTTGACATTTTAAAATGGTCTCCCACTGACAAACATAACAAAACATAAAGTAATTAACTATAAATAGCTGATGCTAGTTTTTATTTTGCAGAATCTAATGCATGTCTTAAATTGCACAATCCCAATTGTTTAATGTGTTCAAACATTCTTGATTATAATTAATGTGTTTTTATGCTGACATGTAACTCTGTGTGACTATAAGATAACCTCCCATTTCTGTAGTGCTGTCAAACCAAATATCAGTATAAATCAACAAGCCCACGTGCCTTTGTCCAAATCACTTCCCATTGACGTTTCTGATATGTATTTGCTTTTAAACTGAGTACTAAAATACATATGTATAGCTTGTCAGAATTTCCCTTAGTCAATGTTTTTATGCGTCAGGAATCCCATGACTGCATCTGGTTTGGTCCTCCTGAGGAAACATCTATTTGATGTGTCATTTCTGAGTGTGTTAACAGTGTGTTCTTGAATGGAGGAACATAATGGCCAGTGCAATATACTAAAATCGGCCCTTTATTAGAGTGGGATCATCTTGGCCATTTTTGACATTTACTGTACCTTCTATATACACACATATGTCCCTTTATGTGTTGTATTTGTTATTAAAATAAGAAAGAAAAGATAAAAAGCACTTCAAGGCACTTAAATCTATGAAGACCTTAAATCTAAAAGGCCTGTTACCTCTTCACCTCTCTTGAGCATCTTGGGACTGAGAGTGGCTTTATTTGCGACTGAGTGTTAATGCATCTTTGGTGGCAGTTAAAGATGACACTCAAAGTGTGTTTGACCTGGACTGAATTATATTTAAAGGCTATCGTTTGTGCATTCTCTCTCAGATTCTGTACTGAAATACCTCACTGACATTGACCAAAACATATATTCTCAGCTCAAACATGAACTACGAATATCTATATGTTTAAATTTGATTTGTCAGACTTGTTGTAATTAGCTTCCATAACATTGCTTTGTGGTTGCTAGGGTCATCTGGGAGGTTGCTAGTGGGTTGCTAGGCCATTCTTAATGGTTCTTAGTTGTGCTTACAATTGCTTAGGAAATTAAGAGCATTTCCATATGCCATATGATTCTGAGGTATCATTTTGTCATCAGTATAGTTATATATTTAGTTATAGTTAGATATTTATGGTTTGGTGTTTTTTTTAATAAAAATGATTATTAAATCTTGCCTAATTGCTAATAACTAAGAGACACAGACATCTGGACCTTATAAATATTTGGTGTTAAATTTTCAGCTCCAGAAACACGATCGTGAAGATGAGGATGTTCCTTCCAAATGGAGATCAGAAGAGGAGATGACCAAAGAGGCGTTTGAATTACGTGGCCTCTTCAAATAACCGCTAAAGGTAATTATAGCATATTAAGATTATTACTGTTTACTGTAACAGACCACATGATATCAAGATTCCTCTACATATACTGTACTCAGATCAAGGTTAAATATCTCTCATAACTTTTCATTTTATTTAACCAGGGCTGGCTTATTCAGATGGAGAACATCATGAAGTTGATATTATTCATCTTAATCTTTCTTTAACATCAAAATACATTTTGTCTTGTTAATTTCTGTATCTCTGTGTGTAAATATACTTTTTATTTTAAAAGAAATGCATCAACACTGTAGGTTAATGTGTTTTATTGCTTGAAATAAACTTACAGTACAATACAGTAAATATGACAAGCAGGCTACCGGGACAAACTCTTCAAACGCTATGTAGAAAACATTGCATTTGGTGGGCAAGCAAATCTTAACCAACCAACAATACAGTAATTATTATCCCTGTTATCATCCACTTCAAATAAACAAGCTAAAATAATGTTTTACACAAGTGGGATTGTTCTATCTAAGATCAATTTAAACCAGCATTACTGCTTTAAATGAGACAGTGTAAGTAAACTAAAACTGATTGAAATGAACTGCTTTTCTTGAATAAGCCACATAATTTTCCAGATAATCCAACTCCTGATGAAATGCTGTGGATTTGACACAGATTCAGGCTTTGATGCCCGGAGAGCCAGAAACTGCATTTAATGAAATCCGTTTACGCAAATACTGAAAAACGAAATGGCAACCCGAGGTTTCCGTTGATAGAGTATCAATGAGAATAAACAGAGATGTCGTGTTTGCCACAAATAAGGCTTTATTGTTGAAGTGTGGCGTTAGTTACCCTGCCCGTGGTCCCAGAGCTGGAGACTATTATGACTTTTATCATTTTATCAATGTGGAAATAAAGCGATCCTGACTGGCCTCTTACTCATCTGGAAAAGGAAATACAAGTCTGACAGGGTAATGTCTACCAGCCCACAACCTTTCAGAGTAATCAAGTTGTAAAAAGGCCTATGAATTTTAAACAATATTCATTATACACAAGGGATTTCTTTAAGGAAATGTGTGTAACAGTTTGGACGGGCAAGGAATCTATCACAACTAGCACAACAGAGATAAAAATTCATCCACCAATAAGATCGAGGCTCTAGTTGCTGATGTAATATATTGGAGAGATTACCCATAGTATGAAACTTTTTCACTATGTGAATGTATAGGGCCTGATTTTTCTGCTTAAAAAAAATGAAAATGAAACCAGCCTAAGATAGATTGCTGGTGTTATTGTAGTTTGCTGGCCCAGTTGGTCTTGTAGCTAGTATCTCTCCTCCCTTACAAGCTTACAGGTGTCTGAAACAGCAAACCAGACTAAACTAAACAGATTAGCAAACCAGTGTAGAATGGGTTAATATGTTTTTGTAGTATTTTAAGGCAAAAAATATGAACCTTGGACTTCTTAAGTCTCAAATCTTACTGTTAATAAACCTTAAATTTTGACTAGGTTAAAGCTGACTAACCTAGCTAGTTTTCCTCTTTTAAAGAGTTCTGTTATTATTAATTATAGTACATAATGTCATTATATTGTATTCCTTCAGGCACAACATTTTAAAGGTAATTTAAGGCAGCATAGATGGTAAATCAAAATTTCTGTCTAGATCACATTTCGGACCCGAATAGTTTTTCTGAGTATCACTGTTTACTGTCTTTAAATTACATTCCTGGTTTAGCGGTAGGTCCATAAGTTCAGGTATTAGGTCAGACTGTTATGACATTGTTTATCTCAGTTTCTGTCGGCAGAGATTCTGGGAAACTGGACACTGCAGGTTAATTTGTGTTCTGTTTATTTTCCAGTATTATTTGTGCTATTTGTCCAATATAGTCTTTAAAAGTAAAACATTTTGTGCAAATGATTTCAGGCGCTGAACGTTAAATTGTGGCTAACTTGAAAGAGCGTGGCTATTCAAAGAAGAAAACATGTTATTGAACGTTGTTGAAGCAGCTGAGCTCAGGTTCTGAGACATAAAAGAGTCGCATCACTTCACTAAGAGACTCTGATCCTTTTATATGGTTTTGCAGGCCTTTACCAGCAGTCCCACATAGAATGAGAAATTCATCAAAAATGTCTTTCACCATCCAAAAATGTTCTTTCACCATTTCTTCCAAACATCTTAAATTTCTGTCCTCTTTTCTGAAGCCCTTTCTCAGCATCCCCAAATCTGAAAGAATAAGTCCCTCTAGACTTGACAAATGTTAAATTCAGATCAGAATAGATCACGATCAATTGTTACTTACACTAGAGGCGAACTTCTAGAACTAACTTTAGCTTTACCCTTTGGTACTTGTGGAGCAACATGTTCAGGCTAAAAGTGGCTTTTAAAATGTGTACTGAAGGTATTTATTGAAGTGCATTACAAAACACAAAATTATATTTAATGCCACATCCATGTTTTGCACAAGAAATCAAAGACCTTACATCTTTGCTTCCATTCAACACACAAAATACAACAATTATAAAGCTGTCAATGAATAAAATAAAGTTTCAGGATATGGCCTTTTTCAAATAAAAGGGGGTTACATTTTGTACAGGGCCTCAAATAACACATCCCAGCTCTGATATATGGCCATCAACTAAAATTGCATTTGTACAGAGTTGCATTGAGAATAAAGCTCATTTTGTGTGGTGCAGGAATATATTACCAACATTGTTTGCTGTTAATGGACTCGGAGCTGAGACTCGCTGGTTTAGGTTAATGCATGGGGTGTCATTATTTGTGCTCTGGGAGGGGCAGAGAGTATTGGGGGTGATGTTCCCATCCTCTGTGGCCCGTTTTAATCATTAACATTGTCATTTTGCAGATAGGAATATAATGGGCTGGAGGTGGAGGGGTTGAGGAACACATACCCATTAATGCTCTTTTTAAACAAGTGGCCATCTTAGCAGGCTGGTTAAAGTGCTCAGTGCCATCAGAGGGATGATAAATAAGGTCTAAGTGCGGAGATCTGGTGACACTTTGGAAGATCAGATCAAGGAAAGCCGTCTAGTCTGTGACATGTTACAGAGAGACCCTGAAGCTTCTTTCGCTCTTCTCAGAATTTGATCTTTTATTCTGTGTCAGATGTTTATTTGCACTTAACTGTCTCGTTCGTTAACACAAACGCCTCAGAAGGCACTTTCTTCAGACGGTTTCTTTGACTGTTACATCAACACAGATCTGTGCTGAAAGAGAAGACTCCTTCTAGAATGATTATATATGAAGGTACAAAGTGCAGATGTGATGTTAGTACATTACATTTTAAATATAGAAATTATTGGATAAATAATTAGCTACCAAGCTAACACATTCTCTCCCTTACAATAATTAAGTACATTTAAGCAACATATACCTTGTAGTACTAGTGTACTTGTACAAGTACTCTTTCAGTACAACTTGTAACTAAATTGGCCTAATTGTTTAGTTTATAAATGTATACTTTTATGTATACTTTAAATGTAGTAATATTTGCGTACTTTACAGCTACATTTTTCTGAGTACAAAAAAGTAGATTGAAAGTAAACTTGCATATTACATAAAGTAAACAAATAGCACACTTGACTAACCTTCTGTTTTATAGGATCTGTTTCTGTCTTTGTATATGAAGTAAAACAATAAAAACTGCAATTTGTATGCATCTCAACTGGGAACAGTACACACGTCTGTGGATTGTGGATGATGCAGTATCCACTTTGTTTGTATCTGTAATGTTAGACTGGTATAAAATGATATTTTTGAATCAATTAAAAGCACATTATGCTAACAGTGGGGATTTTGGGGGTGGGGGTGTCCAGAGTGAGTTTAGCATAGGCTTAGCGAGTGGCTTATGAAATGAGATGATTATACAAGGTGTCCCAGAGATCTGAGGCACACACGAGAGATGGTGTGAATAACGTCAACCCTGTGCCCGGGGGTTATACACTGGGTCAGGCTTGCCCGGATGTGCAGAAAAATCATTCGGTTTAAAGCAGCCCATGAAACTGTCACACAGCAGAGTGAACAGAGGAAAAGTGCTAGTACAAATTATTGATGAAGACAAGTGCATGTGGGCAACACAGAAGTGGTGTTTATTCTTTGTAGCAACTGCAAAAAGACAATGACAGTCTTATTTGCCTCTTTTCAGTTAAGATTCTAAAATAAGTTTATAATGGTAGTTGCAGATATAGATTTTCAGAGATGATTGGAGAAAGTGTAATAATAAAAATATTTAAAAGTGAGATGTTTTACCCTGTAAGACCCACTGTTGTAATATTGCATCAGTTTTAGCTCTGCTAAAATAAACCTGCACATGATTTTTTTCTCCGTAAGACTATATTTACACAAATAATAGGTCCTACTGTTCAGCCCTGCAATGCTATTTTTTTAGAATTTTGAATGATTTCAATCAAATCACCATCTGCTATTGGTTAAGAACAGATAGCCCCACCCCAAACTGTTGGTCCATTTCACATTTTTAACAGCTTCCAGAAAATCTGTCACTGGCCAACTTTCTACTAATAAATTGAAATATTTACATGTTGCTTGCAACAGAAAATAATCTATCAGAATATTTTATTTACACTACAAAACCCTAGTCGTGAAACCTATTTTAATTTGTTGTAACATTGGAGTATACTTGCAGTAAGAACTTTTATACGCACCAAGCTGGGTTATTTTAAGGTTTGTCCACAGGAGACTTTAAGCAGAGAATGGACATTGTGCCAACCAATCCCAGTCTCCAATATCTTCTGCATCAGCTGTCCAGGAAGTTTCCCAGCTGCTGTTAAAAGATTCGCCGGAGCTCCTTTGGGACACAGAACCCAGCAGCACCTTCACTTCCACCTTTCCTTCTATCTCTCATTTTTTCCTCAGTCTCTGAGTCTCTATCTGTCTTTTATTCTCTCTCTCCTCTCTCTGTCAATCTGTCTCTCTCAGTTTAGTGTCACCACCCTGCCCATGGCAGCCTGCAGGCCATTTCCAGTGTCACTTTGATCACTGCATTAAATACCTCAGGCGCTAAAGGGAAGATAAAGGAGAGAAAAAAATATATCACATATAAATGTGCTGTAATGCACAAAGTCTCACCAATCTTTAAATATGCCTCCTCAGCGACATATGGTGGGGAAGAGCTACACAGCGCTAATGTTTTCATTGTGTGAGGAAGTGCACAGATTTCCTACAGGAGGTCTTAAGAGTTTTTTAGTTTACAGTATGGTTCAGTCCTCTGTCTTACATATTTAAAGATTCGGTCAGTGTAAAGATTTATTCCCTGTAGTTGTCTTTGACATACTGATACCTAGCTGTGCGGATGAGGTATCATGCAAGGTATCGTTTGTTAGGTTACTAATGGCATTAAAAAAAAATATTACATTTATGCTAATGTCTAAAAAACAGTAGAAGATAGCTTGTGTGATCTTAAAATGTCAGGCGTCTCACTCTACAATATAAGAAAAGATACAGCTTTTGTAGACTACTGATATTACAAGAGTCTTTATTTCACTTGATTGTACTAAAGCTAAACACTTTATATGTACTATTAATGTATTTATCTGTATTTAAGCAGGAAAAACAATGCATTTAAAGATAATATAAAATCTCAAAAATATATTTATAAATTAATACATTTCCAGTTAGGTTAACAGTGTAAAAATGGTTTGTTTTTTTAATTTTTCATAAAACTGTAACTTTCTTCTCTGAAATATATATATATATAAATCATTATATATATCACAAATCATTAGCCAATAAAATCATTGCCTTACATTGAAGATCCACCTCACTCGAGAATGTCAAATTAATAAATTTAAATGCTTTGTAAAGTTATTTTTTTATGTTGTCTTAAAAATATGTATAAGCATACCCATTCTTTGGGATGGTGTGCTCTGATGAATTCCTCAAAAAAAAGATGATGAAGAACAGTTAAGACAATAGACTGGGTCTTTTTTTTTTACTTTCAATTCTTACTTCAAATCAAATATCAAGACCCTCTACAGCTTAAATGGGTGGTAGTAAGTTCAGACCTTCCGGTGCATGTGTTAGTTTGACAATGAGTAAAGGTCACTTGTGAAATGAGGTTTGCCTGTGTTGAGCAGGAGTCCAGAGGAGTGGAGAGAAAAAAATTGAGGGATTACTCAATCAGGGTGTGACTTGACTAAAACTCGAGAAAGCAGCCCGGGGCCTCAATGGAGTGGACAAGGCAATCTGAAAATTGATTCTGCTGGTCGGGAACTACAGAGCGGAGTCCTCCAATGTAATTCCCAGAATGCATTAATTCATCTCAGCAGTTACTGGGATCTGGTGCACATCACATGCTGTGTAAAGACTGGAGACCTCACCTCAGGGCACGGAGATGTCTTGCATTGCAATTCTGTACACTTATGACAAAACATCATCAGTTCACCTCGAGAGCCTCCGCAGAAACGCATATGCGCAGACGAAGTGCACAAAACTGAATAACGCAAAACCCAGACCTGGTTTACACCAGTGATTCATTTATCACTTCAGAGCCTTTGGGTTTCAAAACAGATGGCTGCAGTTTTCCGGCTTGTTCCACCTTGGATGGTTCTCAACGTGGCACCTTAAGAGGACTTTGCGGTAGAACGTTCGATTTGGCTGGAGGACAGTGTCAAACTCATTTATTTTCCATAAACAGGGGTCGGACACGCGAGCAGGCTGGTGTAGACCTGCCCCACCTGGCACGGCGGACTCTGTAGGCGCTGAACCCTAAGAACATTTTTCATTCGTTGACTTCTGCTGCCTGGCAATTGTTCGCTGAAGGGATAAATTCAGAATCTTTCAAAACTGGAAAACTAAAGCAGGTCAGGTGGGAGTTCCAGTCATACATCAAAGAGATTTATCCATCAGTAATGTGTATATTTCTAGAATATTTTCTCCTCTAGTGCAGGTGCCGGCTGTTCTAATGCCAAACCACCACTACAATGAAACTAAAATTGAGTGAAACATCAGTCCATACACAACTAATGTTTAATGTATTTATCTATTGATTTCTTTCCTTTGAGTAATCATTTACTTGTAGAGAGCTTTATCTTGGTCTATGTACTAAAGAAAATGGCTCTTATTTACATTTATTTTAACAGAAATCTGCTGGGTTAGTTTGTCTACATTGCTTATATTGTGTATTGATAATTAGAACAAGCTTAAAAAACAAATTGCTTTTTTGAAGCTGAAATGTCTCGACCCTCAAGAGAAAATAAAGGGACATATTGTTTTCTGTATGTATTGGATGCAGCATGGATGTATATATTCAGCATGGCCACTGATTAATATAATGAACAACTGATTGATTTGATTTTTGATAATAATTGATTTTTTTAATTGTCACACATGGCTGCTGAATGCTGAGGTAAGTCCGACCACTCCTCTGTATTCAAACAGATAGCCTGGCCCAAACCCATGCTATTGGTTAAGCCAATGTTGCTGTATCAGTTTGATGCTTAAACAAACAGCAAGTTTTGATAGTTTTGATGTATTTAACATACAAAAACAACATACAGCTTTAATTATATTACAGCTTTTAATTGTATTAAAACCAATTACATAAAGTCTGACCAAAAATGGTTTACATAAAGTTACATAAAGTGTCTGATAGATGTAAAAAGCAACTGTAAAATAGTTTTTTTTTTTCAATTCATGCTAAGCGCAACACTCTGATTCGAAATCAGAATCTCATTTCATCTGAGAGACGGTTGCAACAGGCAACAGAAGAATAAAAAGTTAAATTCTACGGAGGAAAGCACTCAAACGAAACACTAACATTCGCATGTCCCCGAGGGCTTCTTGGCAATAAACGCAGAGGGCTGATTTTCATTCAGATAGAAAGCGTTTGTTGCTTTTGCTTCTGTGTGACAGGGCTGATCTTCAGATGGTGGTCAGGATTCTGGGCCATTTCCTCTTAGTCTGAGACAACGGCATGCATCGCATTATTGTGTTAGTCTCTTGTTTGTGCTTCCGTGGCTGATTTGGTTTGAAATGAAAGATTGTAGGGATTTCCAGATATAGCTTACACTCGCTCTATAACAAAACTACTACAGAGTTTCCCTTTGGATGTGTGTGCTGAGAATAACACATTCAGACCTGTTGAATCTACAATAAGATCAATCGTTCTCTGCCATGAATATAGCCTTACATGCTGGAGTGGCGTAAAACAATAAATAAATATGTATTTATATATATGTGTGCGTGTGTGTCATATACGTCTTTATACACACACACACACACACACACATATATACATATATATATAAGACACAGATCGTCACGTATCCACAGTACAGCTGTACAAAAATAACTTTTCAAAATATTTTCTAGAAAACAATTTTTTTAGTTTACCATTTTTAGTAACCACATTAACAAATGCAAAACTGATATACATTAATTTACTGTAATTACATATGTTACTGTGTCTTTAATGAAATCCTTTTGTTCATAGTCACGTTTTTTTATTTATTGTTACTGTGTGCTATGCCATTGTATATTGCCATTTTATTTTACTATTAACCGCCAGTATACAAAATAATTTGCATACTTACTAGCATTTCTCATGGTGGAGACTTTCCAATGGGATTTGGTTGATCTGTTGTCCAACGTTAAGAGGTCAAAGGTCAGTTATCCCTCAAGGTTTACATTGAAGTTTGAGGTCTATTTATCCTAATATGGCAGCTCATACTGTTATGATCAATTTGATGTTGCATAAAGGTCATTTAATCTTTTTAAACAAACCGAAGGCTCTGATTAATAATGCATTCATGCATTGATTCCATCTGACCTTTGCATCGCAGACCAGGTCAATTATCCTATAGAGATGGAAAACGTTCCAAATGTTCTATTAACGTCTTACTGCATTTATCATGGTTACTGGCGTGGGGAGAATGAAACAGTAGCTTCAGGCAAAACGTACTAATATTTTACTGTATGTGGACAGCTAGTTGTTTCCTCTGCCAGCAGTGCCATGTTAAGCAGTGCTCAAGGGAGGGATAATTAAAACACAGTCATGATCAGCAGCTCTTTGCCTTTCTGTCCCCTGACAATGACAAGACAGGATAAGCTGTCAGGAGAGCTGCTGGCCGGAACTGCTGTCAGATCTGAGGTAGATCCTTCACAACAGAGGTTCAAAGTTCACAAAACAACCGGCATGCACTTTGTGATTGACTGATGTAATTGCCTTTATTCATTTGAGTCCTTTTATCTCCTTCCCTTCTTCTTGCTTCTCAATGTCCTTCCTGTTTTCTTGTCCTTGCTTTTTTCTTTTCTTTATTCCTTCTTTCCTTTATTCATTTCAGTCTCTTTCATTCTATCCATTCAGTGTCTGACCTTTCTTTTTTGTCCCTTTGTTCCTTCCTTCCTTCCTTCTGTTATCCATCCATCCAATGCCTGCCCTTTTTTCAGTGTCTTTTTTCTTTCTTTTTATCCATCATCCATCTTTCTTTCTTCTTCCTTCCTTTCTTTCTTTCTTTCTTTCTTTTCTTCTTTCAGTGTCTTTTTTGCTTCCCTCATTCTGTATTATATCATTTGTTTGTCTCTGTACGTTTATTACTGATGACAGAAATATTACTTTTTGAAGTACCTCGGCGAGCTCAGGGTGAACTCAGAATATTGCACTAGTGCTGTTTGGAAAAAATGCCATAGAATGAGTGATAAAAAGAGTCTTTTTCCTTTATGGTGTAAAATGCCAATTGCCTTTACATCATAAAAACATGTAATAGTGATGAAACATTAAGTTTTACACATTTCCATCATCTCAGCTAGACAAATTGCTTTCAGAATGTGTGTGCTTGACCTCAGAGCTAAGGGAGTATTGTCTTGCAGTATATTTAATATAATGATGCTGTCATATAGCACACTAACTTGTAAACCCCACTTCGCCTGCAGAGTATCTAATTTTATTCCCTTTCAGCTTGACAAGAGGTTCTAATTTGTATCTGATTAAACTAGACTAGGCAGACTAAGATGCATTCAACAGCACGGTTATTATGAGACTGCCTGTCCTATCAAATATATTACTTTGCTATGTTTGTGTTAAACAACAGATGAAAAAAGTGTCATGGTAAGAACGATGGTGTTTTATTATTTATATTACCGTGGTACTTTGATATATGATTTATACTGAATTTTTACCACTTTTATATTCTGTGGTTTTCTCACGGTACCCAATATACTACACTATATTACACACCTTGTTAAAACTATGGTGCAGTATCTCCCAAAAAAAACATGGTAGCACCATGGTATTTTTTTGTCAGTACTATATTTTACAATGTTCTAAATCTGAATATCTTAAAAAAAAGATTTTGAATGAAATGAAGAAAAAAAAAATCTAAAAACAACATTAATGAATTAATTTCTAATTGTCTGGCATTTTCCATAATTTGGTCTTTACGTTACAGAGATAATAAAGTTTAGATACACACATTTAATAAACATAAATCACTTAAGCAGTGATTTATCAGAGAGATTGTAAACACTGTGAACTACAAAATCATGCAGCTGTGGTGTGACTTATGTTTAAGTGTTTTATTAAGTGTTTGAAGATTTGCAGAGTGGGGCAGGTGGTGTTTAAATCTGTGTTTTGTAAGTGATTAAGGGTCTTATGAAAACCAGCCTCCATATTAAATATGAAGGAATCCTCTTTCTTTGCCTGTTCCACTTTGCAGAGATGCAAGTTGGTGTATTTTTGCAATCCAGGTTTTTGTGGTGATGGAACCGGATCAGAGACCTGAAAGCTTCCATCATGTATTTCAGTCACTGTGCTCTGTCAGCAAAGCAACATATCACATCTTCTCTCCGGATGTAAGTAATACAGTTATATGGACTGCTGATACAGACCTGGCTGCATTTGTTTTTTATAGGTGTACAGTGGGTTTCCTCTCAGGGGTCAATAGAGAGAGAGAGAGAGAGAGAGAGAAAGAGAGACAAAACACTTGTCTTTATCTCTTTCAAGCACTGCCAACTGTCTTCGCCTCTGTTGCTGCAGGAACGTTTGAGAACATTTAAATTTTCCCCTTCACAAAGAAACTTGTGTGCTCCATCTGCTGGTAAGGAGTAAACTTACAGTAGTTACTCTGTACAGTATGTAAAGCAGCTAATATATTAGAGGACTTAAAAGACAGACATTATTAAGAGATTAGATTTAAATGAGTAGACAAACAGACAGACAGATATGAAAATTCATACAGAAATTAGAGCACAATTCCTTAATAAAGGTTTTAGTAATTTAGCCTTTTTTATGCGGTGTGAGATGATGTAAACATAAAGATAAACATTCAGTGTTCAGACATAGCTTTACAGCTCCCCGTGCGAGTCATTTTTGAGAACATGAGTTTTATTCTGGGCTGGTGAGATAAGAAAATTATAGTTGCTTGTGCTACATAATGCTGTTTTTAAGAAGATTAGCCATTTTTCTTGGAATGATCTCCGTTGTGGAAAATCCTGTGGACAATAATACAATACATTATGTAATAGTTAACATTACCCAACCCAAATAAGTTATTACATTTCAATTTAAAATAATGTTATTCTTTGGAATAACTTACTGAAGACCTCGAATGTGCATTTAGACAGAAAATATAATAGCGTCAGTTCTGATTCCATGTTGACTTGAAGCTTTTGACATCATTTAACTGCGGCTTTGCCCGCGATGATGTCAGGTATTTTTCGGGCGTTCACGGGGTGTAAACAGAGGAAGCAACTCCCTCCCATCCCTGTGTGGAAAACAAATTGCCTTCTTTCTGGGGATTTTAGCAGAGTTTTGGAGCACTGAGCATGGATCAGAGCGCACAGAGGATGTATAATGAGTTCCATGCTTGTGAAATCATAAACAGGATGGAGGCTGCCTGAAGCCCAGGAACGCTCTCAGCCACTGAACACCGTCTTTTAAAGCTCCACCGTTCCCCAGATGGATTGCATGCACGGCACACTAACTCTTTACTTAGCTTGCAGAAGGTGTTTGCTGTATAGTGTCTCTATAGTGACACCCCCCGCATTCACCTTTTCTTTCAACACAT
>JAZGTK010000286.1:0-93967 GCA_036877625.1 Ambastaia sidthimunki
TAAACAAATAAGACATTTTTAATAATAAACTACAGTTGCACAATTTATGTGTTGATTTGTATTAGATTTCCAGGCTTCCAGTTTCCTGACATTTTTTAAGATCACTCGTGGCCATCGCTATCCATTATAATCCTTTATAATATCATTATAATCATCATAATATATTAATAACTTGTTTAGTGACGTCGCAGTTTTCATGCAGTCTTAATACACGGTGTGACATAACTACAACTTTGTCTAACTTTGAGGATAAACCTTATGGTTAAACAGAAGCGTTATTAATGCTTCGCTTTTTGTTTTTGGCGCTGCATGTTGCGGGTTTGTTGCAATTGGTTTCTATTCGGGGGAAAAACGAACCGACCCAGTATTTCACGTCTGCACATTCATGTTTTCCACTATTTTACAGTATTTTTAAACTTTTATACTTTAGTGCCAAACAGAACGCGCCCATTTATGTAATTTTTTTTAGATAAAGGGGAGTGTATGATAAACGTGACAAAACAGCTTATTTATCGAGACAGCAGCTGTTGCTACCTGTGTTTGTTTTACGCTTTGTTTATTTACGTCACTTCCACCAATAACAAGAAACGTCAGTCTGGCCAGAGTGTAAGAAGAGGCGGAGAGACGGACGGGAGGGGCGAGTAATGAATGATACTGTCACACAACTGTCTCAACAGGATCAGCAGCAGGTTTCAGCGTTTAAGATATTAAGATGGTTGTCCTGTCCTTTCCGTTAAAGCACTGAGATTATTTCATTCGTGAGATCGTGGCGGATCAGCGAGTCGTTTCGTCGCGGCGGCGGCAGAAGTCTTTCATTTACACAGAGGTGGGTGGTGGTGCTTTTAGCTTCTATACTGGGAAAATAAAAACAACTGGTTAATACGTCATTGGGTGCAACAGCCAATCAGCGTCTGAGTTTTGGGATTCTTTCGGTATTTTAACCAATGGTTTTAGAGTGAGGCGGAACTTTGTGCGTCAGCCAAACATGATGCGAACATAATTTCTTAAAAATATCAGCTGTAAAAAACAAAAACATTTTTGTGTCAGTAATGTAACTATTTGGTAAAGTTAACCCTTAAAGTAAATATCTATCTGGTGTCTTATAGATAGGTAAGTTTTCCATTGTTAAAGCAGAAATATGAAAGGCTACTGACATGCAAATACAGAAAAGTAAACAGATAAAATAGGCCAGGGTCGCACTACGTTTAAAGTACCTTCTGAGTAACCAGGTGACCTAAAATAAAGACTTCGGGTATTGTAAATACTATTTTGTGTTGATATCTGAGTTTTTCTTTCCAGCTTGTCGATGCTGTGTAAGAATTTAGAGTGAAGAGTTTAATGTCGGTATTCATGGTTGGAGGTTGCCAGACCTGTGCGTTTTACACTTTCACTTTAAATCTTTCACTTTTGCATAAAACACTCCCCAAAACTTTACACACTGTTAAAGATATTTAGATTACTTAAATAAACATAAATTCTCATAGCACTTGTAAACATAAATACATAAAATGTAACTGGTTGTTCTGTCCGTAGGCCATTCAGAAAGAAATTGCTTATAAGATTTCATTGACCTTTTTCGGATCATATGTGTTTTAATGTGGTCTAAAAATTTCCATGTTACTCCTACTGCAGATAATAGAACAGGTGCCTTAAGATTACATCAGTCCTGAGTGAGTGTGTGTCCTATCACATGAAAAACCAGTTCAAATGACAAATGCTGTCAGGCCAAAGACTCTGTAACAGGGCGAGCAGTCAGAGGGTATTCAAGAGTCCATTAAAGATGAGAATAACAAGCCTGGCTCCTACATTCAGACATGTTTTAGAGAGTGAGGCCCTTGGAGGGAGTCAGACAGGGCCACGTAAAAAGGCTTAATGCATATCTCTGAGACCGGATTAGTGCTACTGCACTGGAGATAAAGCTGCCATCAGAGGTTTTATTTCCTAGCTGACTACTGCACACTAGCACTAAACAGTTTCCTAAAGGCTGTTTTGTTTTGTCTGTAAGTAGAAAGATTCAGATAACAATTAGAAGATCAATTGTAATATCTAAATCAAGAATAAAGTGCTGAGATGGGTTTATGGAAACAGAAGGCAGAAGGGTTTATACACAAAGCCAGAAGGGTTTATAAAGAAATAAATAAAATACAACAGATTATATGAGCTTGAAAAACACCTCAGTATGTCAGACACAATGAAAGCAGGTGACGTCAGATTTTACTGCTATGTATGTATTTGTTATATGAGAAATCAAAGGCAGGAACTGACCTCAGAGCAGAACTCTTAGGAATAGAAAGTTGTGTGTGTGTAACATATTTGAGTGTTTTAATAGTCCTGTGCAGCATGTATTACTACCAAGTGTGTCATTTCCTGTTGCTGTTCAACAGCTCAGATACAGCAAGTTCTGCTTTTTATAATTCTACACTGTCTGTTTGTTTTCTTTTTGTTTGTTTGTCTGTCTGTCCATAAAGAACATAAGGCCACACCAGAGCTCTTCAGAAATCAAAATTACAATACTAGTATACAAATATACTAGTACACTGTTTTCACACAACATGAGCTGTTAGCTTATAGAAAAATTAGATTATTGACCCTCTTATATGGAACATATGGAACGTATAAAATATATACTGAACGTGTGTTGTGCTGAAACCCTGCAGATCTGCAGATGGGTCAGGCTCTGTGGAGGGTGGTGAGGAACCAGCAGCTGCAGCAGCAGTACAGTGAGCAGTGCTTCCTCCAGCCGGAGGGAGAGCAGGGACCCCCACTGGCAGAGTCGCCCCAGCAGCGACGCACAGCGCAGTGCCAGGTCACTGGGAATGACATCAGCCACCTGCTGCGTGTCCGCAGGGGCAAAGATGAACAGGGCTTCATCGACCTTGAGAGGTTGCCGCCCGAACTCAGCATCACCATCCTGTCCTACCTAAATGCTACCGACCTGTGCTTGGCCTCCTGTGTGTGGCAGGACTTGGGTAGTGATGAGTATCTATGGCAGGGGTAGGTGACATGATAATAGGGGTTATTCCCAATGTTAAACATTTTTTACCACTAATAATTCAGGGCCTGTCTAAGAGACCTAGAAAGCAGGGTTAGCACTTGACAAATGATTTCTGTTTTTTAATTAGTGTCTCAATGGATTTGATGAAAACTGAAGTAAAATGTATGTTGTAATTAAGTGTACTTAAGTGTAAAGATGCAAAAGAAGGAAATCTAATTTTCTTGAAAAAAAATCTTTTTTAAAAGAAAAAGACTAAATTAAACCAAAAAATAAAAATAGATTTATATTGGGCGTTTATTATATATTAGGCAGTTCACTAATGAGAAATGTTTCTTTTATTTCAGTATTTAATTTCTGTTCTCCTTTTTAATTTCTCTTTGTTTATCTGTGTGTCCTCTAGCTTGTGTAAGTCCACTTGGGGTCACTGTTCCATATACAACAGAAGACTTCCACCTGGATTTTCCTATAGAAAACTTTACATGGCGTTAGACGAAGGAAGTCTTACATTCAACGCTAACCCGCAAGAGGTGCTTGCTTTTGTTTTGTCTTGCCAAACTAATGTCTGCATAATTAGAGGACATTGTAAGAAGCCAGGCCATTTTGTGAATAAGGAAATGATCATACCCACAATTTGCTTTGGAGATGAATTATTAATACTGGCTATTTCCTCCTCTAACCCATAAATTTCCACATAACCCAGCTATGCTCATACTTAAGACTAAATGTAATATTTTTACAGGTTTAGAATGAATAATGGTGCCTGACCTGCTGTTAGATTAAAATGAAATTGATGGGTTTTCTCTCATGCAAGTTGCTCATAAAATGTGACTTCTTTCCAGAGGTGCATTTGAATGTCTTTGACTCCCCCTCGTCCATGTCTTAGGTTAGATTAGCAAAGCTTTAGCTGTCCACTTAAAGGACATGTGATATCCTTGCTCTGGACTAAACCACGGTGTCTGGCAAAAAGTGTGCCCCCTCCTTCTCCTTTTCCTAATCCCCACACCCTGTTTTATGTGGGCTGTTTCATTCAGGGTATCGGTTACTTCATGTCCAGAGGCATTCTGGTGGACCACCCGAAGGAAATTGCCAAGTTTATATTCTACACCAGGATGCTGAACTGGAAGATGCTACGAATTTATCTCGATGAGCGGTTTGTTACATTATTCTTTCTTTTATTAGTTTGTTTACCTGTAGTTTGTCTTGTGATTCATCAAGACTTTACCATCATTGTTGGGGGGGATTCTGCATATTTAAATATGTTATATAAAATGTTGACAACTGTAATTATTTGCAGGAGAGATGTTCTGGATGAGCTAGTCACACTTCATAATTTTAGCAACCAATTCCTCCCTAATGCACTGAGAGACTTCTTCAGACACATTCATGCCCCGGAGGAGAGGGGCGAGTACCTGGAGGCACTAATCACCAAGTTCTCCCATCGCTTTTGTGCCTGCAACCCCACACTGGTGCAGAAAGTGGGCCTGAGTCCTGGTAAGTGCAGTGCAGTCCTAAAATACCTCAGATCAGCACTTACATACTATGATATGATCTAGTCTGTTATTGTGATGTTAATTTCACTGTTTGCTTTGCCGATTACCGTGCCTGTAGATTTCAGGTCTGCTCACAGTGTTGTCAGATTGTTGCTACAGGGCAACAGTTGATGCTGAAATACTGGTTCCAAGACTGCTGCAAACAAATCAGAAAATTGCAGGATTAGTGCTGTACAGTGTTGATTTGAGTCAGCTTTGACCCTCTGGTATTAGCTGCGGGTCTGTATGATGTTTTCTTTGTATGAAGCAAGATGTAAGAAATCTTTCTATTTGTACTTGAGCACTGTTATTTGCCTCTAAAGCCAAGCTAAGCCCACTGGCTTAAAGTGTTAGCAAAAATTGACCCTGCTCCAACAATCAAAGTTACCTCCTGTAAGAACAAGATTGTGTGTGTGTGTGTGTGTGTATTACTGTAAAAGCAGAATGGATTGTAAATTACTGATTAACCTCCCTTTAGCCCTTTTACCCTTCACTTACCCTTCAAGGAGTAATTGATAACCTTTGGCTAGTTCTCCAGCCATGAAAACCTGCTGAAAATCTCTGCACCATGCAAATTCCCTATTTGAGCTGCTAGTTAAGATCTCGTAAGATCTACTAAAGTAAATAAAAACACACCTCTCTGTTGTTTTACAGATGCAGTGTACGTTCTGTGCTACTCCCTCATCCTTCTCTCCATCGACCTTACCAGCCCTCACGTCAAGAACAAGATGTCCAAGAGAGAGTTTATCCGAAACACACGACGGGCAGCTCAGAACATCAGCGAGGACTTTGTAGGCCACCTCTACGACAACATCTATCTGATCGGCCACGTGGCGGCCTAGCCACTACAGCACATGATGCGTCTGGCACGTAAAACGTCGGCGACTACACTAGGAAGAATTTTGCTTGAAACTGGGAAGAAAATGAACGCAGCAGGTCATTTTAAACCTGACATTTTAAATTTGACATGCTGCAATGCATCACAAAGGAGCAAAGCGCAGAAACAGCAGCAATGAAGAATCAACAAAACAAGCCGGCCGTTAACAAGCTAACATACTAGCAGTGGTAGCGACAAAACCATGTAGCTACACGAAGATAGATATGATAAGCTATGTAGTCTGTTGAAGCTGAATGTGGAATTACAGAGTTTGTAGAATAACAAGATATCTATTTTTTCCTCATTCTGATTTGGAAATTTCTCATGCTTATCAACTGAATGTCCGATTTTTTGCCATATTTATAGTCATATTCTAAGAAAATTCTTTTCCAGTTCACAAGCTCCACTAATCTCTCATTCTGTCAGTCATTTTTATTTATTGTTCCCACAACAGCCATAAATTCAATTTACTCTTGGCTTGGATATTAATTCATCTTGAAATTAATGATTTAATGATTAATTTTTTTATTCCGGTGCACTACAAGATTCAGGCAAATCTACAGCCACTGTAATATTTACAGATTTACAACAGCACAACTATAATATTGATAACGAACAAATATATTTTTCTTTTTTGTTTGTTTTAATACTGTGTGTGGTTTCTAGTTTTAGGAGGATTTGTGTGTGTTTGCATTATTGTCACAACCAATGTCTTCTTGAGAAGAGTAACCCAAGCACTGAATTTTAATTATTTAACATCTGCTATAGGTTTGGTAAATTTCTGATTATCTTCATTGCCTCATTCTGTTCATTCACCCAATTTAATTAACTTCATACCGGATTATTCATATATTTTGCATTTCATACCTTTTAGTCTCTGTGACTTGGTATCAGACTTGAAGAACTTTGGTATCAGCTAAGATTACATCTTTCATTGCTCATGTTCATCAAACTGTTCACACGTTTGTTTAAATTAGATGAAAAAAGTCAATTTTACTGAAATTTTGACTTTTTCCTCAAATGATTTTTTGGAAAGTTCCATTTTGTCTTTGAAGGATCTATTTACCCATATTTTTCCTCCTTTTCTTTAGAATTTACAGAATCGGGTGCCAATAGTGAGGATAAGCACTAACATACACAATTAGGGAGGAATTATTCACAGGCTCTGCATAGTTTAATGTTGAACATTTTATTTGCACATAATGTAAATATTTAAGTATAGAGATTTATAAACATAAACTTTTATGTTCAAATATTTTAACTAAAAGTTGTGGTTTTTCTCTCAATTAATAAAGTGAATTCCTTTTTGCACTATTTGGCATATTTACTATGTGAGAACTATGAGCACTGTATGAAATTTATTTGTAATATGTCATGCCAACAAAACTTAGCCTATGTAATAACAGCTATTGTTATCCAGTGTTTAGTTAACTGTAATTGTAATATATTACAGCTCATCTTTCCCATTTTATTTTTTTGGTCTGTCTTTTTACCATGTTCAGAATACATTACATATTTATCCCAAAAATTTAACTCTAAACAAATCTGTAATTAATAACGGCAAGGATTTGCTTATATAGATTTCGTAATAACACTGGATTAAAGCACTTCTTGACTATATAAAAAATAAATTTTTGAAAATGATTGTGGCATTGATATTTGCATATTACTATTTGTTTTTAGTAAAAACATATCACATTAATGTTTATAGGGTTGACACTACATGGTGCCATTCATATGCCATTCATCATTTTAACATCTCAGAATCGTATTTATTTTATCAATGGAAGGAAAAATATATCCCCAAAACAATTGTTACTATAGTTATAGTTGCTATAAACCCCTCGCTTTGTGTAGTAAATATAAAGTAATGTGAAGTCAAAGTCTTTGTAACGTTTTCAAGATTCTGAATACGAAATTCATTTATGATCACCATTGTTAGAAAAAATCCGACGGACAATGTTAAAATTTAAAAATGACTAGACATTTCACTTACATTGGAACTGAATCATGTACTTAGCCTAGGTCGTCGATCAAACACAAACCGTATATTTTTATAAGCAATTTAAAGCACGGCATTCTTAAAATGCAAACCCATTTTTTCTTTTTTGTGCATGGATTTATCAAAGGCATGTCATTTAAAGGTTGTTTATCTGAGGTGACGTTATGCTTCTTGGGTGTAATGGCAGAGTTTTGGCTATAATTTGGCATGATTGATGAAGTCCTTGCGTTTGCTATGACTGCATTTCATCAATACAACTGACTCAACTACAGAGCGAGTCTCTCTGACGCCTGAAATCGCGTCTGGTCTACCTGACACCGTATAGAAAATGTAAAGACCTTGTCATTTTGACACTTAGACTGTGTAGGCTAGTGAAACGATAAAGTAAAAAATATTATTAGTAGTAGTATTATTTAACCCATAAAACAAACAGTTGATGCTGAGGATTTTTATCTTACAAAATAAACAAACTTATATAGTTTAAGATGTACTTAATTCTAAATGAATTATAAGCTACCAGAATTTATAATACGGGCCTTGGAATATAAAATATAACATTTATTACGAAATTATGAAGTATGAGACAGTAGGGAAAGAGTTGTGTGAGAATTTGATGATGATTATTATTATTATTATAAAACAAATGATGAATTGATGCTGAGGATCTTACAAAAAAACTTAGAAACAAATGATGTTCAAGATGTACTTATTTCTAAATGAATTATAAACCAAAAGTTAGAATACAGACCTTAGAATATAAGATATAAGCTAGTACAGGAAAGTATAAAGTATGAGACAGTAGGTAGTAATGAAAGAGTTGTGTTAGATTACTGTAAAAGTCGGAAGTTGCTTTAGGCTCTGCAGGAGCTGCCCTGCACATCATGAATAACACAGCACGAATGTTCTCATATTATTTCAGTAAAGAATCGTCATAAATGTTGGTGGGTAACTGCTTTGGTGTGTTTTAAAAGCGTTTTTCTCACGCTATTCGTTCATCGAAATAAATGCGCTGCGGATGCCAAACTTGATGATGCTCAAAAAAATAGAACCACAATTCCCAACCCAAAGATTTCGGCTTTTATAGCAAATGCCTTGAGTAATTGGAATTTTGGTTTTAGTTTAATATTAACATTTATAGTCGAGGACATTGTAGAAAAGGCTGTTTGACCCACATCTGCAGTCTTTGATGTCGATAGATTTTTGTGTGTGTTGCTGGACAGGGATGTAGCAGATCCAATAGAGACGAGGTCACGACGTGTGTCTGTTTTCAGTCTTTGTGACCCGATTTACACTGGACATCGTCTGAATTTGTTACGAATAACTGAATTTGATTTCAAAAACATGTTGGTAAAGTCTTTTAAGCGACACAAAACAATAGTCTACTGAATATAGCTTATACTGCATTGTTTTAGATCTCGCATTAACATGCCAGCGCACCTAAGTGTTCTAAGAGTTCTGAAACACAATCCAGTATTCTAGGCCTATATATAAATTATGCATGTAAATATGAATTTAATACTGAGGTCAGCTGACGGTAAACCGGTGCGGTTGATGACGGCAGGTTGTTTAGGCTGGTCCTGTCTCCAGGTGTCTTCCTCTATAACGCGGGTATAACCCAGACCCTATACGCTTGAGGACGGGAGTGCCCCTGTTTCTATAATTGTTTCCTGCACTCCCCCCAGCGACCACCGCCTCAACCGAGATGTAGGTTTCTCTACTAAATAATCAAGGATTTCTGACTGAGTGACTATTTAGGTTGATTGACTTCCTTTGCCATATATCATCGTTAAAAAATGCGATAAATTCATTTCCCTGTCCTCATCAACAGTTCAAGTTGAGGCCTTTAAATGAAGAAAAATGTTTCAGTGCGTTAGCTTGTTTAAATGCATTAAACCATGTTTTCATATGTATAGTCATTAAGAAGATAGTTTGATCTAAGTTTGATTCAACTTATTTTACATAGCTGATATTAAAGCTACAGTAACACACTTTCCTTTGATCAAGGTCTTTCTTATTTAAAAGCGCATGTCATAACATCAGATACAGTAACAGTGGATGAGCCATATGTTGCTTGTGTCCCAGACTGATACTCAGAGTCTTCAGTCATTCACACTATAGATGGCCTTCATAAACTCCGTCTATCTCACAGTCCTCCCCATATGTGTCACAGCTGTGAGCTTTTTCCAGCCCAAGAGCATTAAACGCTCTTGAGAGCTTATTCTTTACCTGTCCGAGGTGAGCTTTTCATGTGCGACACCATTCCCCAAACGCCCTCAACTAGTCACAGAGTTATTGAAAATTATCTTCAACCGTACTGACTGCTTAGTTGCTTCTAGTTATGTTGTGCACTTTAATGAACAGAATAGATTCACATCTTTCTTTTCAATCCATCTTTGCATCAATCAGACAAAAATCACGTATAGCCCATTACAAAATACGTAATTTGGATATAGGAAAAAATATGGTGTTATAATCGTCCCATATTTGTGTGCTGCATATTCTTAAAAGGTGTAATTTAGTGTCAAGTACAAAGTTGTTTTATATTATTGTGTATTGCTATATATATGATATTTTTGGTTTTCTTGTTCATAATAGTTATCTCACCCACCTAACCCCCATTTGATTTCAAACATTCATCCGAAACATCAAATAAAATTTGTGATAAATAGAAATTGAAATACATAGGATAAAAAGGCCAAAAGCATAAGAGCTGTGTGTGTGTTATTAACTCCTATAACTACAGCATAGGGCTATACACTACACACGCCGTGTGCTTAAATCATTGTACAGTACAAAGTTGTCTACAAAAAAGTCCTGTTTATTTTTTCATTTTCATTTATATCAGTTATGTCGTTTAACAGAGATCGCAAACTGAATTATAAACTATAGAAATTACACTAAATTAAGATTTTGTTTGTCATGCATATACAAATATCGTTGGAGATGTAATTTTAAGTAAGTACCATGCCGAAAATGTCAGCATGACGAAATAAAAAACGGGTTTATATTTGGATGAAATTACCACTCCAATGACCCATGACCTATGACAGCATTATGTCACCTAGTGTGGATTTGTAGGGAACTCGTTTGAGGAATGCAAGATCATCTCTCTCAGAGCCTGTTTATCAACAGCGCCCGTGAACTTGGAAAACTCTGTTGCCTGGATGGGCAATATGGCGCGGGAGCCGCCGCGAAGGGCCAGCAGGGTCAGCCCCTCTCACCGATGGTAGGTGTCTGGCCCTCCGGCTCTCTGGCTACAATAATATCCAGTGGCTCCAACGCTGAGCCTGGATAATGCATCTGTCCAAGAGCCGTAATTACAAGATCATAACATTTCCCCAGCCATCACCCAGCACAGCACTCGGATCCCCCTCATAAGCTTCATTGAGCCAATGTCAAACTGTTTGATCTCTGGTGGCGAAACTGCCGGAGAAACAAGAACTAAAGTTGCATTCAAAGTTCACCGCTGGAAAACAGTCACAATAATAGCTGTGCTGCTTTAAACTTCAAAACCATTTTTTAATATTGCTATTATTTTATTTTTTGTATATTTTGACTCTGAATATTGTACAAATGTGACTACCCAGTCTTAATAGTTTACTATTTTATCTGCTCAATCTAATCTTTAATTTGATTTTCACATAATCGTCTATTCAATTTTCTCGTCCTGTTGATTATTATCGGACAATTATGCTTATCTCATCTTTCAATATCATATTTCATATTCATTACTGACAATTTAATTTTTTTTTCGATGCGTTTTCGGTGAAGCTGCTTCGTTTTTACAGTCTGAGAGGTTTTCATTGTCAGTGCATGTAACACTTTTTAGACTTGATTTGCTTTTAATTTGGACTGCCTCCTTAATTTCACACATTACTACGTTACTACTTACTACGACAAAAAAAGCAAAACTTATAACGAGACGCAACGCCAATATAACAACACATGCATATTCATCTTTAACAGTTTGATCACAATTACTATCTTTGCATTTTAATAACATAAAACGTATAATAAAATATTACATTTAAAATATTACGTTTATTATCAAATTGTATATTGGAAAAGCAATACCAAAACAACGTGTATTTACAAGCGTTATTGGGTGACGCAATCATGTTTCTAAATGTAATTTCTTTTACAGGTAGACGTCATCTGTGAAAGACCTGTAGATGTTATATTTGGGATGTTGTGTGAAGACGTTTGCAGTGGATTTGTAACATTTTGCAGTGAGCATTGAGAAAGAACAGGTTCTGCTCCAGCTCTCTTCTTTACGGCTTCAACGAGGATATTGAGTAAGAATGTCAAGAGTGGCTTGTCTAAAACATTTATCACAGGGATGACGACTGCAAGATCGTTCCGTATAAACGCCAACGATTGCACAGACTATTAAAGCATTAGATTCAAATGGCTGAAAAAAATGACAAAAGCCGTTCTGGGAACAATGCAGAACTGTTTTATTTTGTTTTACGTTTTTATGAAAGTGTTTCTGCTGCACGTTAACACACATCGTTTAAAACGTTTTGTCAGTTTGGCTATATAGGCAACTATTGTTAAAAAGTAACATTGAACAGACAGACGAGTCATTCTTGAAGATCAAAATTAATTGCTTAACAGTTTTTAAATATAATAAGAGATAAAGATATTCGGCATATGATGTGATTACTGCTTTCTTTCTTTCTTTCTTTCTTTCTTTCTTTCAATTGTTTTCATGAATGTGTGCAATCTACGTGTATAAGTGCAAATAAAAATTTGAAAGTAGTAGTAGTACTACAACTAATACTACACGTTTGTTTTTCTTGTCAGTTATAGTCTATATTTGATTTTTTTTTTGAAGGGGCTTTCTTTCTACTTTCTACTTTTGCTTCTATTTATTTTTTATTTATTCTATTTTGTGCCATTTTAATATTGCTTATTGAAATATATATTTCAATTGTATTAATTATGAGGAAATAAAAAAGAAACCTTAAAATTCGTAGGATTTTCCTAAGATCCTAAGAAGACAGAAAATAGTCGTTAATGGCTTTTAATAAAGGATCATGGTGTTGTTTTTCATATATATTGTATCACATATTGTTGATATATTTCTTTGAGATATATATGTTACAGATGTTCGATCTGTAACATTCGCGACACTGATTTTGAGAAAAGAAACTTTAAATAAATCTCTCATGTTAACTAAGACAGAAAAGGAATAGTTAACTGTACTTTTGCACAGATGTTTTAGAAACATTTTGGGTAGGTGCGGTTGTCTTAAATATTCTTTGTTGGAATGTTACTGTGGCATTTCCATCCACATGGCGAATCTAAGTGTAATTTTAAACTACATTCATCAATAATTGAATGTTCACGGCAAGGACACCTGTAGCATTGACGGTGTTTAACCACAAGGGGGCGATAAAAACCCCTGAAACATGTAGTTTAGAGGCGGGCTTTTCACCGCCGTCTCTCTAGACAAGATAAAAAAACAAGTTCCCACATGCATTAATTTAATTTTAAATGATACAAAGATATTGGCATTCTACCTTCTCTCAGTGCATCATAGTTCACAGTACCATCTCTTCTTACAGTCCTTACAGCACTTGAACAAGCTGTCCCAAGGAGCCCTCCCACTCACCCAGCCCTCTATGGATGTCCTGTGAGTGGGCAGGACTTGAGAAGGACCCAGGTGCCGTATGAATTCTGTTTTATCATCCGAGCCATTTTCTTCATTCCCTACCTCTTTGAACTGTACAACCTACGGAAACGAAAAAGGAACCTTGAAATCATGTAGATTTAAATAAAAAATGGTAAAAGATTTGACCTCCAATGCAGAAACTTAAAAAATATTTTTGTCTTTACATGCCCTTAAACTCTTAAATCTATTTATGTGCTATTTTTAGCATATTATGAACATGCAGCTAAACCTGTGATTAAGCCATGCTCAGCATAAATCAGTTTTCTTGTCTCACTGGCCGTAGTTTAATAGCTGCTTCAGACACTAGCTGTTGAAAAGTTAAAAGTGAAGTCCTGTACCTGGATTATGTTGCCTTTTGATGTTTCTCTCTCTCAGATGTTCCTGGAGGACGTGCACATACACACACGTACACTTACACAGTCAGAAAAAGGCCCCTTTTGCCATCTAAAGGCCAGGGAACAAGGCAGACCACCAACAGCCACAGCAGAGACTGTTAGCCTTTTTATGGGCCTTGACCGCCTGGTGGCTTGGAATCCACTGGGTTAATTTTTTGGTGGTGGGGGGGATCAGTTCAGACAGGCAAAATATGGCCTCTTAGGCCTTAGGGGAACACCATTAGTTGTAAATTCATGAGTCTTTTTATGGTGCACCGCAATATGAATGGGAGACATGAACTTTCAATTCAACCTGAAATAAAGAACAGAAATAAAACAAACTGAATCTCAGGCGTTTTTAAAAGCGCTATAGCTTCGCTGCCTGGCCTCACGCAAGGCCAAAAGCATTAAAGTGAAAAGGGAACTTGTAGAGGGCATATCTTAAACTATCCATTGTGTCCTCCGTAGAGACTTCTGATCTGTATGCTGTGTCTTAGATCTGCTGAAGGAAGAATGATTTCATGGAAAAACAGAGGGACAATAAGTAGCTAGAAGTGGAAAGCACAACCCTTTAAAATGGGGGAGGAGTGATAGAAAAAGGAAAATAACAAGTGATAAACAGAGGAGATAAAACATGCTCCCTACTGACACACATCCAAAGCTTCCATGATGGTATTCCCAGTGCCATGAGTTTTCCTCCAGCATGGCATTGTCTGATACAGAGACCAGGCCTCTGAAACAACAGGGTGCCGACCCAATCACAGGCTTCGTCCATCCCCTTGGGTTACTTTTGGCATACACTGAAAATAAACAGATGGCGGTTAGCATATACCAGGTTGGCTACAAAGAAGAGGAACTTTTTTTGTATCTGATTGTTGTCAAGGGTAAGCCAGCAAACACAACATTAAATGAACTCGCATACTAATCCATCATTGCTGAAACGTAAATTCATCAGTGTCTAAAAGTCTGTGGAGAACTACATTTCCCAGAAGTCTTTGCGAGTGTGTAACGCAACTGCGTCGTTGAAAGCTGTGGAGGAGACGCCAATGCTAAGCAGAGCTGCTCAAAAGGGTGTTAGCACCTGGGTGGCAAACTTTCCCATGTCATAACAGCTTTGGTGGTTTCTGTCACACCGATTACATAGCTGTAAAAATGCCTGTAATGCGCTGCATGAAACCTCAACGTTGGTCGATACGACTCTTCATGACACTTTGATTGACAGTTCCAAGTACGTGCTGTCACTGCAGAACAATAGCCATGCTTTATTCAAAGAGCTGCTAAAAGGATGTTTGTCTGAGTGGATGACATCCACCCAGACACCTCTCTAGACACTTCTAGACACTTCTCTAGAAGGCCATACTCACATTTGTCTAAACGCAACAGAGCTCAATAGTGAGAAGGCTATAAAGAATTAAAAGACAAATTGAATAAAAGTCATTAATGTGACTTGCAAAAAACCCATGTGGTCTTAATGACATAGCCTCTCTCTGTAATGACCTCAGTTAATGGCTGCTTTGCGAAGGGGCCCCATGTCTGCAAGACACAGACAGGCATGAGATGACAATAAGAATCCAGAGGCCCAGGCAACTAATCAGCCACTTAGACTAATACACTCTCAAAATAGAGATGTAGGTAGAAGTTTTGGGAAATGAGGCAATGGAAGATATTTGCTGGATGAGAAGTCATTTTGCTGCTTACGTTATTGACAAAATCACCCTTACAGTTTGTTATGCTGTGCTTGATACCTGCATATATACAAAACTGTGATGTTATATTTGAACCATTAGTATGTCAAATTGACTCATATGTCAGATTGAGGTGGAACACTGACAACCGTTCAGTGAGTGGAAAAAGGAAAACGTAAACCCCTAATTCCTACCAAACAAGCTGTTTCTCACTTTTGGTTTATGAGCAACGCCACACACACACACTGAGGGTAAGGCTTCACACCTCATTAGCTGAAATAAACTCCATCCAAGCATTTGAATGAGTGACGCCAGGACTTTCCTTTGTAATAGTTAAACAAGTATGTTTTGCGTGCTGTTTTTTCTGTTCATTTATAAATTAATGTCTGTGCTTAGATGTGTGTTTAAAAATGTGACAAATGTTTTGTTTTGTGCTTTAAAGTTTGGAGGAGAAAAGGTGCAAATATGTTTATGGGATTCTTTAAATGATTTCTAGTAACACATTCAGGTAAATTTAGGAGTTAAATGAAGTCCAAATGTGTTATATGGACCGTGCAATATTAGGGCCCAGGCTCTGATTGCCTGCCTGGCATTTGAGACATGCAAAGCAGTTCAGGAATCATGAACAACCTGCAAATAGTCAGTTATTACAGTATTTAATTTTAGCTACGGTAATTGTGCACTAATGAACTCATTGTTTATGTCTCATTAGGCCAATGACCAAAACAATTCAGCTGTCACATTTTTTCTTTATCACTGTGGGGTATGTGTGTGTGCGCACCAAGTTTGTGATTTCCTGTAGCTGTGCGTTTTTTCAGTTTTTACTGTGTCATCTCTTCTGATTGAAGTTAATCACGCTTATTTGTCTGCAGATTCTTTCCCATCAGCAGGCAGAAAAAAGGAGAGAAAGAAGAGAGAGAGAAAAGAAGAAAGGGAAGAAAGAAAAAGAGAGAAAGAGAGATTTTTCCACATGAGGACAGAGGTAAACTATGTCACCCGAAACATCAAATCCCTGTGAAATGAATTAAAAGGCAGTTTACTTTCTTATATGTATTAGCAGAATGACATATTTAAGGATTTAAGCTATTTTATTCAATGAATTGTTTACATCCCAACAATGAACATGTTTTTTTACTTGCTATTGCTATTCAGCAGTAGCTGGTATTAGAGGGAGAGACATTCTAAAGTATTTTAATTGGACAAGATATGATAGTGCAGTATGAGTCATCAAAAATTTTGGTTCCTACAAAAATGTGACTATAAATTTTAAATATGTGTATCTGCTACAATTAAAATTGGGTCAGGGTACATCAAATTTAATTTGATGGATTTTTTTTACAGTTTACTGTAAACTAAACAGTCAAATGCCAAAATTCTTTGTTTTTTCCTGTTTCTACACTAGTCACATTATTTAAATGTCCTGCACTTTTATAACCCTGGGTTAGGAGATTTACGGATGTGTGTTTCTCTGGGTTACATTAGCCTTTCTTATTGCAGGGTGAAAGGTCAATGATAATGTGTATAGGATGAAGCAGAGATGAAACACTAAAGCTTGGTTATCTCCGCGGCCCGTTTCCCACAGTAGATATGTCAGAGGGCCTCTTTTTCCTTACCTTCCCTGACCCCTGTGCTGATGTATGCGCCTGGAAGGTTTTGTCATTTGTTGTGCTTAACATCATAGACATCGTTCACCAGCAAGATAGGGCCAATCTCCTTTCTGTGCAAAAGCCCTGGTGAAAAGTTTCTGATAACTGTTGATGCTGCAATGCTTGGCATGCTCCACAACTAAAGTTAATAGAACTATATATAAATACATACACACACACATGCATACACACACACATGCATACACACACACACACACGCATACACACACACACACACACACACACACACACACACACACACATATATACATACACTACTGGTCAAAAGTTTAGAATCACTTACTAATTTTTTATTCATATTCACATTTTAGAGTAACCAATTAATATCATGGAATAACACAATTGTAACTGTGAGAATTATGTTATGACATCAAAAATATGCGACCTCTATTTTAGCATCTTCAGTGTAATCAGTGCAAAATCATATACTTGCCATTTTATCATTCATCTCTTTGAGGTCTTGACCTGGGAAACCATTTTAAAGGAATTTCCATCTACGTTGGACCCATCTTGGCTTCTTTTTATTCATTATTTGTTCCAAGTAATCAGTTTCAAACATATGTTTTCTAATGAAAGAAATAATATGTTGGCACAATTATATTTTTGTCTTTAAAAGTCATTTCAAACATTGAAACATAAACCTTCAGAAAATAAAGACATTTTTAAGATAGAAAGAAACATTTTTTTCAAGTGATCCTAAACTTTTGACTAGTAGTGTATATACTATATTATTATATTATGAAATTAGGGCCAAATGATTGAGCTATTAGCTGTGACAAACAATGCTCAGTGCAGTTTTCTAATATTAACCTGCTATTATTTAAAAAAATATCTATAATAGTAATGATTTCCATTGCAATAAGAAAAACACCATAATAAACCTTGCAAACCAGCCCCCACTGCAGAGCATTCCAGATAATGTGTGCAAGCTAATGAGAGAGACCAGAGCACATTAAGTGCATGTTGCAAAGGTGCTGTACCAGGATAAACAGATAAGAAAGCAGATCATTCAGTGGCTCTCCTGCTCTCTGAATGAGATCTGCTCTTTGATTAGTCAGATGAGAGGAGCGTCTGGTTGAGGACGGTAACGTGATTAGCATTTATGCTGCTGCCTTGATGTCACATACCCTAAAACCAGAGCCGTTAGCGGCAGTGAGGGCCAGCTGGTGGATAGGTGGCTTGATTCTGGACAGCAGGCTGGGCTGAGGGCAGCTGTGGATGGAAATAAGAGGGCCCTTAAAGGGTCATAACAGGACCACCCATTGCTCTGGTGCCTATATGTAATGCTGAGCAGGTAAACTTTAAATACTCACAGGTAATATTTAAAAATTATTATTATTATTAAGTGTGTTCATTAAATAGTTAATTAAGTACAAATTATTAACATTATCAACTAAAAATAAAACAATGCAATTGATCTGCCAATATAAACTGAAAAGTAATTCAACCGGCTACATTTATGTTTAATGCAACATTTAGTGGAAAATTTAATTAGTGGGGTTTGTAAGATTTAATTAGTAATTTAGGATTTAAGTTCTTATTATAAAGATTTTTACATTATAATTCTACATAATATACAATATTATAATATCCATTTAAAATAATTCATTAGTTTTCAGTGTACAGTAATCAAACATCTTATATATGAACTTCAAAATCAATTATATATAACTTTCAACTGTTATAAATGTGTTCACAACTAAAAAGTAAACAAGCATACCCTTAATACTGAACATGTAAACTAAACATGTAAGATGTAATTATATTTTCATGAACTACATAAGCCCAACATGCAAAATGATTAATATATAAACTGCATAGAAAATGTAGTCAATTTTGGTTAAAATCTTCCAAACCTAATCCACCAGCTAAGAGCCATTGCTTGTAGATAGTATAAAATACTAGCAAAATAACTAATCCACAAGAGCCCTAAATTGCAAAAAGAAACCCTCAAAACAGTTTTTCTGTGGTGTGGCATTTGTGGGAATTAAATGCAATCACTGAAAATTGTTCTTGGAAGCTCTTTGAGGGCTCCATGTTTCCATGTGTAAATCAGAGCGTTTCTACACATTGGCCACCCTGGTTTCCTTTGCTCTGAAGGTCTTTTATACAGTGTGTGGGCATCGAGCACACCCCGATATTTATCGTGACTGCAGTCATCTTCCTGACTATTCGTGCAGTCACAAGCAATTAGCAGAATCATCTCTCTGAAAGACAAAGATTAGCCGCGTGCCAGCTTTCATCTCCACTGTCCCAAAATCTGCGGGTGGCACTGTTCAAAGGGTGCCATTATACAGCCCGTCGACTGCCTGGCTAGAAATAAATGATATTGTTGTGTTGAGAAGCCACTTTTTTTACCCAGATGTCTGTGGAAGACTTAAGCCAGAAAGCCATTGAGGATTTCCCTAATTGCTGTGAGGGAAGCATTTTTTCGAGTTTAAATAAATACAGTTAGCATTGACCCGGTGACCACTGATAAGTATGTGTGTGTGTTATGGTCAGTACGAGTGCCCTCTTCTCCTAGCAGCATGATACAGTATGTGAAAGGGCAACGTGAGGAGAAAAGGGAAACAGGAAGCTATAAATCAGAGCAACTGCCCGACCGATTGCCTCTGCTAAATCAAATCAGCGAGCAAATGCTTGAATTCTCTCCCTGTCACCCTAACCCGATTTCAAAAGCAGCTCGATGAAAAACGCATCAGCGAATCCAAGCCCGGGACGGAGAGAGGATAGTCCACAGTCAGTGTGACAAACACACGTTCGCAAACTCAAAGTGCGGCCAGCCATTCACTGACACACACCAGATACCCAGAAGCCCCGGTGCTAATCCATTTAGCCTCAGCCTCAGTGTGGTTCTGCATAGCCATCGGCTGTTGTTTTGGCTTTGTGAAAAGAAGAGTTAACCGAATTTTGGGATGGGTAATTGATGCCAACGTATACGGTTGTTCTTGGAACAGGAGAGGGGAGAGAGTTGATAACGTGGTTAAATCGTATATATGACGATTATTCGTAATGTGAAACAGACACAATGTCAAAGATGACTTTGTTATTTATCCATTCTGCCTCATGTGATGTGATCTGCCTGTGATTTATTGAATTAATGGCAAAATGTTGCTTTTAACAATCTCATAATGTTCTTTTTTTGCCCTCCAAGTTCTTTATCTGGCTGGTCTCATAACCATGACAATCCCCCTGACTTAAACTTCTGGGACGGAGATGAAGTTGTCTAAATTAGTCTAATGCATCTGTTGACGTTTAAAAAGGAGACATAAGTTCTTCATTTCCAGACCCCACTTTTTCTTGTGTGCTTTTAAAAGTTTGCATTTATCAGTAGTTTTGGGAGAACTAGGTTTCTTATCCATATCTTGGTGAAGTGAGCGATCAGAGGTCAAAGTTCACCTTGTAGTTCCTAAAAGTGATGATAGGCTCTGTGAGGCTGTGATAAGAAGGAGCCACCAAGCTCTGTGTATTCTGGAACCATCAGTCCATAGATAAAGAAAATTTACACTTGAGCAATTTAGATTTTCAACTATGCTTTGATTTATAATTGAAATATGTCCCATGCAATTATTTTAATCTTACAGCTGTTCATGTAAATGCATTTCCTATACACACATCACATATATTTTTATATTTTAATGTTCATTCATATAATATTCCATCCTTATATTTCAATTTATAAGTATATCTTATATGAACACATATACATAGTTAAAGGTTGCAAAAAGTCTTTAATAGTTTATTGATCTTATATTATCAATGTTTAATAATTATAATTTTGGCTATTAGATAATAACACTGTTCTCTGTGCTTCTGATTAAACTGCAAGTTTGATATATACTCTGTATATGTAACAAACTGTATATGTATATATACAATCAGTATATGTAACACTTTGTAAGTGTAACAAAGACAGAACAGGAAATAGGGTCCACAGACTGTCCACAGACTATAAGCCCTACAGAGAACTTTATAGTAGATATATATATTATAGATATATATATTCAAAACATGCTGTATTTGAGGCTTACATGCAAATTAAAAAAAAGTAATTACCAAATATACAAAAATATTTAGTTAACTGTAGGAATGATAAAATATTTATACTGTATATAAAAATATGATGCGCCAACACTTTAATCTTCATCTTATAAATGATACATTGCGTAAATGTGCTACTATTTTCTACAGCTGTACTTTTATTGCTACACATTTGCTTCATTCGAGTGGGAAACAGTAGCTCTCTGTTGCAAAAGAAAAGGAAAAAGTTGTGTGCAAATCATTTTGTTACTGTTAATAAAACAGCATCTCAGTCCATTCACATTCTCTCCAATAAATGTTTTGAGTGCAGTGTAAATTTGGAAAAGGTCCACAGATCAACAAGCAGGGTAACTAAGGAAATATTTAGATTTTGGATGGCTCTAAGAGGGAGAGGGGCAAAATGCCAGCACAGCTGCCAGTTAAAATGCCCCTGCCCAGCCTCTGTTTTACCCGAAGAGAGCACAAAGTTTGAAACATGCCAGTCTGAGGAGAGCTTTGGACAGTAGCTTTAAGTAATCTGTGGAAACATTTACTTTGACATTTTACATCATGACAGAAGTTGGGGGACATCATTACAAAGCTTGTTTTGCTTTATTTGGTTCATCGATTCTTATTTATAATTATAGTATAATTATTAACTATGATATTGAGATTAAAATCTATGATTGTTGTTATACATAATCTAAACTATTTCAAACAATGTATTGAAATTTTTCACTATGCAAATTAATTATAGCACTATGCAAAATAATTTTGGTACATGGTGAGCTGTCAGGTTTTGTAATAATCAAAAGACAAACAGTTTTAGTTATGTAAATGGACCTTGTTTTTGTTTGCTTTTTTTTTTTGTTTTTACATAAAACTAATTCTAACTGTTATAGACTAACTTAAACCTAATCTTAGCCCTTAAATAAAATTGTTATAAAATAAATATATTTTATTACTATATGTGTAGATATTTCCTTGATATTGCCAAATAATTTGTTCCTAAAGTAAACCCACATTTACACACACACACACAACACACACACACACACACACACACACAAACTTTTTTTATTATAATGGCCTTCATTTATTTTTATATATCTTTCCTACACAGGTTTACTGTTTTCCGGAGTTAATTAAAAGCGTTTCTCAAACTCATTGGGACTTACTGAGAAAAATAGTTTTGCAAGCAAAGTTTACCTAACCAATTAATCTTTTTAAACTGTTGAAGAAATACTGGAAAAAAGACAAACAATTTATGGAGACAGTGAGTTCCAGAGTTTTTTTGGTGAGTTCCAGAGTTTTACTGTATGCACGCATTTAACAATATAACTGAATTAACACAGTAAAATATCTCCAACATTGTTTTATCAGATAGCTAAAATGTAATTGAAATGCATTTTCACAGTAAAGATTCCATAGGCCTTTTATTAACACAAGGATGAACAAAAAATATAAAGACGTCAATAGCATGTTTTTCATGGTTGCTGGTTTTCATTTACTGTGTTACTGAGTCACAGTAACAGACGACTGATGACACAGCACCAAATCTCTGATTTATCACCTAATCAGGATCTGAATGGGCAATTCAATGTATCATTCTTTTTTGCAACACTGTTGTTTGAAATTATCGCATACTTCACTCTCACACACATACACATTCAGTATTTTTCTGTAGAGAGCCTGTTGAGAACACCAATATGGTTCTGATTTGGATGTTCTCAGACTTTTCCTCTCAGACAAAGAGCTGCATTTGTGGAACAGATTTTTCTGTGCATTAAAAAAATCAGGTGTGCCACCTTTGAACCAAAACTGAAGAGAAATCGAGAAAAATAGAGGAAGAAACGAGTGTGGAATGAAGGAAGAGAGAAAGGTTAGTGGTTACAGAAGTAAAAGAGCAAAGGAAAAGAGAGAGATTTTAGGTTTTTAGATAAAAGCGCGGCACACCCTGTATCCCCGGACATTTTTATGGCCCCCTTTCAAGATTACTGTGTAGAAATACCGCGGCTCATTTGGAAATCAATTAGCCGGCGGGGTGATGAGGTGTAGGCCTCTCTTAGCCTGACACCCGCTGTCCCCGAATTATTGTCAGCACTAGCGTGGCTCACACCCACCTCCACTTTTGGGCATCTGGAGTACACATGTTAGCTCTCTCTGTCTGAAGGCCGCTCTCCTTGAAGCAGCTAAGCTCGCCACACCAACAGCAAATACCAGGCAGCACTACTAAGATTAGATTGATCATCTTTGCAATGTGATGATGCTTTAAACCTCTTGTAGATTATCTGCACAACCAGCAAGGCATTAAAAATACACACTAGCGTAACATATTGAATGGCTATTTTATATTTTTCGCTGCCGGGTTGGACTTATAAATAATCCGCAATTTGCATTTTTATAAGTTTTTATGACAGTTCACAGCAGATGGAATGAAAATACTAAGCATCCTGGCAGGAAAACAAGGGAAACAAAACGCTCGGCTGAGGGAAAAGTGCCAGTGTGGTTCCAGAGTAGAAGTTTAGTTTCAGGATCTTAGGATCTAAGATACACAATAAATATTCCTGGCAGGGATTCTGTTTTCCAAAAACGTAGAGGTGAGGTCATCATCAACACTGATGGGGGTTGGGGTGGTGGGGGGCAGACTTATTCCTGCCAGTGTCCACAGCCACTGCTGGACTGCTCTTTGGAATAATTTGAACTCCCCCACCTCTCAACTGCCCATAGACTCCCTCCCCTTGCTTGGGCACTGCTTTCAGATTAGAACCCAGCTAGGTGCCAGTGTTATCTGTGTTAGTGCAGAAAAGGTTACACTACACTAACAAGAATGTCCCTGGTCATGCATGACAAAGTCCAGCTGCCTGCTATCCAGCAAAGTCTGGCTTGATGTTCAGAAGGTTCCACTTAAAAGCCCCTTGTGGGGGGGGTTCGGGGTTGGGGCGAACTGAAGGCGTCTCTGGAGATTACAGAATATAACTAGCTGTTTCCACCTCAGAGGAAAATGGACTCGCCTGTTGCGTTGCTTTTGGTCTGTGTGTGTTGCCGTAGGTTGGATCAAGCAGATGAAATCATTTACCTTTATAACCTCTTGAACTTTTATGGTGGTTTTTGCTTTGTTTGACAACGTACTGTATCACATTTGGCCGGAATAAACTTATGTTATTGCTATTACAAAAAACATATTAGAACAAGTTGTCAGAAAATATTATAGCAAAAACCTGTAATGAAAATAAATAAACAGCCCTAAATTTGTAATCATAAATATTCAAATGCAAAAAAAATGTTCACTTTTTACATATTTTCATATTCATATTAGTTTATACAAATTTAATTTAAACAATTTCATTTTTTAATCAAGGTTCTTAATCATCTAGCATTCTTCACACTCCTTTTACTTTGTTTAAATCAAACTGTGCTGATAAATATCGGGCACCATCACAGACGCCTAAATGATAGATGCTGGTCTTTTGTCACCACAGCCCTTGTCACATGACCAGTTGTACTCTATTATCCTGTCAGGCTGTTGATAATGGAGAAGATTGCTTGTTTAGACTATGTAGTGACTCCCTTTAATTCGCTGTGGCTCCACAGTGACACCTTTAAATGGCCATCATTGGAAAATCCACATTTTCCAGAAGGACTTAAAACAACAGGAGCCTGGCTGGAGCAAAATTATCTCCTCTTTAGGCCTAATTACCTCCTCACGTTTAATCTGTTCCAAATTCATTCTATTTCAGACCAATGATTGGTGACTGTTAAGCAGGCCCACTCAAGAGGCATATGACTTAGGTACACACAAACAAATGAAAATAAGATGAACAATATAAGCAAACAAATATTCTGCAACGCTGAAGACCAAAAGGAACTTTGGTGAAATTGGAAGCCAGACACCATAAAAGTCCCTTACTGTCAGATGAGATAACCTGACACTGATCATCATTAGTCCATATTTTATCATTTTACAGACCATGGAATTGTTTCTATAAGCATTTTTAAAAAGCAGATGATCCCATGATCTCAGAATAATCACTCATTTGAATCCTACCCGGGGGTCATCTAAAGAGCAGCAATATGCGACGACCGCATCAAAGTGATCTAATACATTTAAAAACGATCCAAGCCAATGAGAGGAAGTGTAGTACAGTGGTCTATTGTCTGGACCGAAGCAGCAGCTTGTCTCCCCAAAGGCTTTTTGGAGTCCACCATTCCCCACTCATAAGATCATCCTTGTCAAAATTGCAAAAACCGACAGTTTTTCCCTATGACATATAAATCACTCTTAATTTTGAGAAGCTCAAACAACATCACAGACCTTGATCTTAGACTGGGAGCTACACAAGGGGTTGATCATGGGTTTTGTCCATTCACCCGTTCCATCTCTCTACTGAACAGCTGTGATTTAGGAAGTGATGTTACTGAACAGACTGTTTGCAACGCAGGATCAAATGAACCTAGGGCAAGATTTGCAAAGTGCTAGTGACAGTTAAATCAAGCTCTGGAGCGATCACAGCTCTGTTGAAGGGTGACAGACTTTAACCACAGAGTTGTTGAGTTGTTCTAAGCTCTGAGGTCTTTGGAACAGTGGCCTTGGAACTCCGTATAAAATCTCGTGTTTGTGCTGGAAAGTCATATTGGTTTTTGCAGAACATAATTAATTTAGGGTGGCTCTACTTTTCACAATAGAGATGTGAAATTTTCACTCCAATGTGACACCAAGGACACCAATGTAAAAATCTCGTTCCTGCCTGAGAAAAGAAAACATGAAAACACGAGTTTTGTTTTTGCATCAAACTCCATCTCCTTGAAGATATTATCATCGACACTCCATCTGTGATCATCTGGTCATGAAGAGTTTATGTTTTCCCACAATTATAACTAATTTTATTAATAGCGACTTCTCAACGGCCGTGACAGATCGCTACGCCGTAAACTGTTTCCGAAATCAAGGGGAATTAGCGGAGCTTTGTGTGGTAAGTGACTTTACAATTTAATTATTTTATGAAGAAGCAATTACCTGAGAATACCAGTATAAAGTCTGGAAGCCAGTAATGCATCCAGTCACATCAATAACTAGAGACGGCTTCCTGGTTGGGAAGTTGTTAGTGGAACGTTTCGCTATACTTTGTTTTCCTTTAAACAACCGTCTGAAACTGCTTGCAAATGATCTCTCCCTTGATGCATTAAGTGCTAACAATCAACAAACCCTCCTACATGTTTATGCTAAAAAGATCCATTAAGCAAAATCATCATAACATAACAACATAACATACAATGATGTGACTTCCTGGAAAAAGATTTCTGTCTGACCATAGCTCAGACTGAGCATCACGTCCTACAGAAACAGAGACTAATACAGACTGCACTGGATTCTTCCCTATGCTTATGATAGACGGTCAGCTGTGTACATACAGAGGATGGCAGCTGCTTTCTGTAGCAATTTAAACAAAACAAACTGCTTGACATACAGGAGCTGTAATTCTTTTGCTTGTTAAATTTCAAAGCAGCTCGGATGTGTGGATTAGACAAGAACAACTGCCCCATGTTTTTTCTCTACATTGGCACCTATCCTCACACAATGTCTGAACAGTGTTGAAAGTGTTTTTCTAGCTGACACAATTATAATCTGATTGGATTAACTGGATCTAACAGATTGTTCCAATTTGGCAAGTGGTCGCCTTCTTCTGATAAGGATTTGTGGAAATGTTCCTATCCGCCACATAAACACACAATCATCTTCAAGGCGGTCGTCCATTAGAGCACACATGCTTTCCCCAATGCACATCTAGTATAAAAGCAAATGTTTATCCTGCTCACTCGGTATTTCATTCTACATCACTTCAAAAAGGCCAGATGGCTGAGGCTTGATCCATTGTCCGGTCATCAGACATTAATGAAGAGATGAAAATAGGGTCAATCTCCTCACAGCACAGGCGTGGCTGTCGATACGCTCAAAGATCAATGAAGATTCGCCAGAGGAGTGCTCTCATAACCTTAAATCACAGTTACTTCAAAGAGCCGGGATGATGCTGAAGATCCATGGAATGGGTTGAGGGGGGGACAGTGGCCTGCGGTGCCCTGGATCAGCTTGTGTTATCTGCCCTGGTCAGCCTGACCTCCAGGATAGCCCATCTCACCCTCCAGAGCACCGTACCATAAATTTACTCCGCACGCTGTTAATGTTGCAAACTGAGAGTGAGGTTTCATACTTCAGCACTCCAGTGTCCATAAAGCGTCCGGAGGAATGTTACACATTTGCTAATCAAGAAGTTGATGTTTATGAAGGTGGTAACAAGGGGAATGGGGTGATATGTTCCCTATAAAGAGACAAAAACAGAGAACATTTTCTGCTTATTAGTGCTTACCCAAGCGTTTATACATCTCTAAACACTTATGTGAAGATACAGTGAAGTTGGAAAAATGGAGCTGTTTAAATTGAGTTTTTTATCCAACAGAAAAGAAAAACCAAACATTATGAGCTATCCTCTTTACTTAATATTCTCAAACAACATTTAAAAAAACGAATTCAAAAATTTTATAAAATTTTTATTTATTTATGCCTTTTTCTGTATTTCCAAAGGAATTTTAGAGAAACAGTAAAGCCAAATTTTATATTTACTTTCCTGTGTTATAAAACAATAGCCTCTAGGCAATACATTTTTTCCTGTTATAGAACATAAATAAAAAAATAGGCTTGTCTATATTTTTCATTGTTTTAGGCTATACTTTGTTAGTGAATGGCACCTAAAACTGAAAATATTGCATAAAAGATTACATAAAAGATTTAGAAAAAACAGCCCAACAGAAAAGGTTAAGAAATTAAAAGATAAATACACTTAAAATGCCACAAATCTACACATTCCAACTACCATAAATCTCCATAGGAGTCACAAACTATAAACACTAAATAAAATCTCTACCTGCTTATCACGACTTAGCGTGCGTGCATATATGAATGTCTATGCATGACATAACGTGGGAAAACCCAAACAGAGATAGCGGCGCGAGTCTGTGACATACTCTCAGCAGGGCCGCTGGGCCCCTCTCCCCCTCAGAAGCCCAGATACTAATGATGACTGTTAACATTCCTCCACTCAAACTCACATGTGCTGTGGCGCCCTAAAGAGAGCAGAAAAGAGGGGTCCAACACCACTGACAGGCCAGAGCTTTCTCACCTGTAGTCCAAAGCTTCAATGGCTTCACATGCACACAAATGCTGCTCAGAGGCCAAAGGTCGGAACCTTTATGGCATTTTGGGTAATGTAGGTTATGATGTAGGTGATGACAGTCTAGCACTGTCACAGAGCAAAACTTATTTTACAGATCTTTGAGGTAATAGGACAGTTCCATAAAAAACATATTGAATGTGTTTATAAAGCTTTCTAACCCCCAAAACAGTGACTTGTATACATTTGAGCAAAAGAGTGAAACACACTGTCAATGGCTAGCAGAGGACTGCAATTGGCCCGTGGCAAAATGTATTACATTTAATATTCTGTTGCACTAGGTTTGGGAAGATAAAAACAAATATTTAGATACAATTTAAATTTCAAATATCAGTCATTTTGAAACACAATTAACTGATCCAAACAAGCAGAAATCTTATTAACGTTTTGCAAAATTCAGAATATAAAAAAATAATATAATAATAAAATAAAAATAATATTTAAAATAATTAAAATATTTTTAATATATATTTAATACATAAATAATTGTTAAATATAATGAAATACATGTAATTTAAATACACATTTGTATATGCAACATTATATACATTTTTAATTAATAGATTTATGTATTTTTCTGTCTGTCCTCAGATCCTTTTCTGAATCACAATTCTGCATCCTGAGTTGCAACCTCAGTTCAAATTTAGGAACTGAATTAGAATATAAACCGCATTTTAAATTCAGTTCTGAAAGGTGCACATCCCCACCTCCCATAAGTAACTTCATGTTGGTGTGCTGACTGTAGTGGACATTCATTACAGAAATGATCATTTACAATCTGTTGAACGATGTTTGTATTTCCATATGTCGTTAGTCAGCATACCATCAGATAGAAGTAATCTCCAGTGCCTCACGAAACATTTCTCCTTACCAGTGTTCAGCTTTAAAAACACACCCTGGTTTGAGACACAAGCAGTTACAGACTAATGATCAATCACGGACTGGAAGGCCGACTCCCAAGACTCAATTTGCTTGCGACAAGAAGCGCTTTATCATAATTACTAATCAGCTACGTTTAGCGAGACAGAGAAAGAAGGATGGGAAACACAGTTGCATTATATGCGTAATCACCTCACGTTATACAACCAAAACCAGAATGCCTGACAATTCTGTTTTTAAATATCACAGATTTCCTGATCACTGTTGTTGTTTGTCACTAGGAAGGAGGCAAAATGCGACAGAAAAATGTGCAGCACCTCGGCAAGCTGTGATCTTGTGTCCGTGTTGGCAAACAAGGGAGGCAGACAGGGCGTGACCTTTGACCCCTGCCTTGTGCCTTGTCAAACAATCCCTCCTGTGGGGAGTAATTACTGCACTGAGAGGCCTCTATTTTTTAACATGCTGCAAGGCTTGTGCAGTCACACCCAGATTTAAATAGCACAGAGCTGTAAATAGAACACTCTGACACTGAGGCTAATATGCATTATTTGCAAACACAGACACGCAAACACCTCTTTCAAAGATGTCTTATATCGTGTGAACAATATTGTAGTTATTCACAGAGTGAGTAATACATATTTGGGGGTTTCCAACTATATTTGGTGGTTACTTAACTATTTATGGGGACAAAGTTTTACCTAAAAGTCAGCAAAACCCAAAAATATAAGCAAAACGTCCTTTTGGAGGCTTCCTCATTTGTAAAATTTGTATAAAAATATAGTAATTGTAAAACAGCAATACAGCTATTGAAGAACTTGTATTACAACTTGTAATACAGCAAGTTTTCAGTTAAAGTTAGGGGTACGTTGTATTGTTTATAACTAGCTGTGTATAAAAAGGTGTGTGTGTGTGGCTAAGGTCAGGTGACTATTAATGACACTGTGCATTTGCTCTCCACACAGGCCATTAAAGCAGTAACCAGTAAACAGTTGTTGTTGTTGTAAGGTCTAATAAATATGGCCATTCAGTCAGTGTACTGAAGCTCAGGCTCTCTGACACTCATTCATTTTGTTTGGGCCTCTTCTGATTCCCTGCCAACAATGTCCCAAACTATTTGCTTTCCAGTGTTCCTGCACTGATATGTTGACATCCACAATCAATTTTAGATTAAAAGTAATAAAGCACCTTAAAAATCAATGTTCACAGCAGGTATGTATAACTCCCACAGAGTTTTAGTGGCAACTCTGTAGAACCACAGTAAGCTAAATGGGAATGAACATAAAGACAATTTAAAGCTTATAATATAGACTCAAGCGTAGTCAATTAGCTGTGGTGAGCTAATGTGTGACAGAGTTAATGCACCATGAAGGAAAGTTCCTCAAGGGCTTCAGTTAGTGAGTGAATGAGGGGCCCAAGTGCATCCACCGTGGGCTCCCTTTCTGTAATCTGTTTTAGAAAAAACAAATGGACAAGATAAGTTAATTTGGCCTAGAGGCCACAACTCCTTGGAGCCCCCAGGGGCCGTGGGAAGTTCAAAGAAAAGATCGGCTCCAGAACTCTCAGTCGACATTGCCTGAAACTTTGTTACTGAAATGGCATATACAGCCAAGCATGTAGCCATTGTGTGTTGCTTTGTGAAGTTTCATTGTGTAATTTCTTGGTTCCTAGTAGAGGAGGATTTTTGACAGCAGATAGATGGACAATGATAGAGCGGAGGTTCAGGGGAGATATTCTCATTACGTTCAATTACAGCTGAAAAAGCACCTGTTGGTCTTAGCCACAGAGCAAACGCTAGAGATAAAGAGAGAGAGATAAAGACAGATAAAGAGAGAGAGAGAGAGAGAGAGAGAGAGTTTCTATGTGTGTGGCATGTGTATGTTAAGATCTCTGTCCCAGAGGGCAGTCAGCTGGCTGGGGGCAGATGTCAACATTAGCCTCAATGACCAGCAGCACTTTCACCCTGACACACAGCCTGAGGATTTGTGGAATCTCAGAAACACAACAAACACACACTTCATGTTCATTTCACATTTATAGACACTTATACGCTCGCACAGACCTGGAGAGTAGGTTGACCTCAAATAATAGGACACCTGGGCAGGTGGTTCTTTCTTCATTTACATAGACAAATGACAAAAATGTTTACTAAACATCAGGGGCTGGGGCCTGGGCTAAAGGGGCTGTAACCAGAGATCTATTATAGGCCAGACCAATGGGCCAGGGCCACGGGGTTCTGACTACCAGGGGCCTCAAGTTGAGAGAAAATTAAAAACAGGCCACTACAAATGTAAAATTATCTTATAAAAAATTGACAGATCTTTTCTGCATAGGTTTGAATGTGTCTAAGGCACAAAGGTAAAGACAAATGAACTTTGTTTTTATCACATGTTCGTAACATTTTGCAGAATTATGGCAAACACAGAACTAGTGATGGATCCTGGCATAAGAGGGTCCCTGTATACAGTTCTAAAGCTCATTCACAGCATTTTCAGGACTGCACCCACCACTCTCATTAAAATTGATTGTTGCACAGTGGCTAACTTTTTCCTGAGCACCTTCATGTGCTAAACTTTGTCCATTTCTTTGTCTGCACATAGACTATAAACACAATTCTCTATTTTTCCAAAATAATAACTCAAGCCCTCTACAAAAACTGTTAACAGTTTCAGTTTCATTGTATTAAATGCTTGCATTCATCCCTAACAAACATAGATGTATAACACTACAATAAAAGCATTTATCATAGCTATTTATGTTTGTCCTGCAGTGTATTGGTGAAAAATAGTGTTTGAACAGCATTAATACACAAAGGTTTGAATTATTATTTGTTTGTAAGCCAGGATGTCATTAGTATATAGCAATAACTCTTGTAAACTGTGTCATTCTATCCTTTTACAACAAACAAAGATTATATAATTTGCAATAGTGTCAAAGATAAATATAAGACCCTGTTTTTTCAGAAATCATGTTGAGTACCTGATAACAAACATTTTGATAATATGTTCTGTGAAATAAGCACATTAATAACATTCGCGACAGCTGTGTGAGAGCTAAACTGAATATAGCCGTGACTGCTGTATACCAACCGGATAGAGATAACAGAACAAGCTCAAACAAAGCTTGACTCAATTTTTCCCATGATATAACCGAGCATTGAGCTCAGAGTGGTGACGTGAGCATGTTCACCAGTGGAAATACTGAGAGCTGCTAGCTTATCATTACTTTATTTGTTGTTTCAGACTTATTTATTTAATGATAATGGTCCATCCTTTGATTTGTAATGTAGCTCATTGATGTCTTAGATTCATTTTTGATCTGTTGTTGCATAACAACATGCAAAATGTTTACATCATAGCTACCAAAAAAATACCATTATAGCATTAGACATTATAGACATTATAGACATTAATAGACATAATAGACATTATAGCGGCTGTAAACAAATCAGGTGAAATAACTGTATCATTTGTACTAGCGTGAAGAATGAATGTTTTGAAGAAGATACACCTACATGATCTAAAAGCGTTTATCTTTAAGTAACTTGCCACGATCATTTTCCATTCCTTAACTTTTCTCACTCTCTCCTAAATCTCTCTGGAATCAAAGTTACATTGTCCGCCTTTAGTTAGAGCTCGGAAACAGCTGGAACTCTTGAGGTTTCGTCAACCAATAAAACCGGTTTCCTATCCACAAAAATATGTCTTTCTCACACGGCACCGACCGGCTCGCCTAAACCGCAGTACTCCAGAAATAAATCACCAACACACACCGGAGACAACTTTGCTGACCTTTGTCAAACTTTACCAATCACTTCCCTAAACTCACCTCATCTAAATCGCACATCTGTGTCAAATGTGTGGCAACACACACACACTCCGCGGCGAGCAGAGTGTAACGAGTGTGATTTTTAAAGGAGCAGTGTATATGTGTGCTCCTGAGGGCCGGCGTAAATGGACTGTGCTTTGAGGTGGACTGAATCTGGCTGTCAGAGCTCCTTATTGCCTCTCCTAATGAGTGCTCCGCTGCTGAAATGCCTGACAAATATATGAGGTGGAATGCATCCATATAATTTGCTCTAAAGATCGCCCTTGTTTCCCAAGGACTGGAAACAATGAATAGGGCATTTTTTGTGAGAGTGTAGGGGCGTGTGTGGGGAAAGAGAGAGAGAGAGAGGTGCATTAATGACTGAATAAACTATCAATGAATATCTATAACCTCACGTTAGTTATTTGAGGACAAAAATTAGAACATCGTTATTGAGGTAATGTCTCACTTTGCTATCAAATGCTAACTTTAATTTTTGATACACATCAGAAAATATGTGCCATCTGTAATAATGGTTAATGATATTAGAAGTTCCATATAAAACGCCACATTTGCTTCAGATATTTCATCATTGATCTTGCTTGCCCAAACAAACAGATGATTTCATTCTGTCGACTGGCAGAGGTACGTGTCCAGATAAAACCTGTTTTGTAATCCATTCGTTCATTTCAAAAGCATGCCATATTGCCTAAAATAATTCTTGTGATTTTTTTGGTTTATAACACACAATAAAGTCATGTGTCTGATCCAATTTGTTTAGATATAATATTGTAAACATAGCCATACAACTGTATAATACAATGTTTTCTAGGTACATACACCTGAGTGTGTGTATGTTTCCACAACTGTGCTGTGAGTCTTAAAGCTACATGGCCTTGTTTTTACAGCACAGTTATTGCTGCTGTTGGGTCCATTAGGCAAACTGTGGTGTAAAATGAAAACTGTGGCCTTGAATCGGAGCACTGTCTCCTCCAATAGAGAGATGAAGGAATGAGGTCGGGAAGTCTCCATAAAAACACTTTTATGGGTTTTCTTTAAGGCTCTCACTGAACTCTGATCAGTCACTTACTGCAATTTAATTTCCACAGAGAAAAAACAGGACAGAACAGGAAATAGTGTAATGTAGCCCCAAAATTGAGCCAATGATTACCACTAAAACATTCATCTCTCTCATCTATGTCCATCTCCGTCACACCAACTCAAGGCCACACTAAAATTAATGTTTATGTACCGTATTAATATAATCTTACAACATTATTAATGTAGAATAAGAGCAGCGATGTGTGTAATTGAAATACACATACAAACTGGCAAAGTGTATCTAAACGAAACAATATAACAACAAAGACAATATGCTTGTTACATACAGAACATAATGGAGCCAGACACATGTGAAATTCACCTGTGCAAACAGAATGAGTGGAAATTAAAATGTCCAGTTCCTGCTGGATGAAACAAACTGTAATGATACACAGTTCCTATGTACAGATAGATCAAGAATAAATGACAAGTGTGAACACATACAGAGCAAAAGAAAAGATGGTCACAGGCAGAAAATTGTGTCATTCAGCCTCCGAATTGAAGTCCAATAACGTCTTGTATCCAATAAATCCAATATGTCTATATATATGTGTCCTCCTCTGTTAGTTCCTCTGGGGGTATGAGATATGATTTGAGTCAACTGACTGAGTTGGGAAAGAACAGGTGTTCTCATTATTTGCAACCAAGATCATTGAATTACTTTAACAGAGGATGTTGAGTTTGTTTTTAACTAGTAATATTTTATGAAAATTAAGTTTTCAGACCTTCACTAAATGCTCAGTCCCAAAGTTGAAATGATTGCTAATCCTTTCGTTGCCTTCATCCAACTGTTATCAGTGGGCTTTTAACCAATGTAAATCTGCTAGCCTCCATGGGCCATACTTTTTACATGAACTCATAAGAGACCCCAGAGTATGAGATTTTTATTTATTTATATTTTATATTTGAGAGACAGTAACAGAGTCGCTGTGAATGAGTGTGCTGGTGGTGAGAAAGGAGGACTAGAGAAACATTCTTCGGCTATCTGAAAAGATGTCTATCTATCAATCACAAATAGACCTGAAACTTTTAACCAATTCATCATAAAAGGTTTTTTATAAGGTGCATAGCAAATTCAGTCTGGAAACCCAAAAATATACTGTAAAAAAAAGGAAAATAAATACTAAATTACTAAATTACTAAATTACTAAACTACTAAACGTAAAGGGATAGTTCACCCAAATTATTCAGTTTACCTTCTTGTCGTTTAAAACCTGTATGGTCTTTCTTTTTACATTAAAAACAAAATGAGTTATTTTGTCCAGAAAGCTGTTTGTTGGAGTTTAGTATGGAAAATAACTGTTTGCAAAATAACTCTTCTGTATTTCACAAAAAGATGACAAAATTATTTTTGGATGAATCGTTGCTTTAGGTTACAATAACTGTTTTTTCATACACAAGTTTTACAGCTCTTCTAAGACTGATGAATATTCTAGAGAACCAAGGTTTGACCACCATGTGTGCCTTGCACAAACAAGTTGATTCGACAAGTTGAGTCGAGTCAACAAAGGCAAACCACAGCATTTTCTCCATATTTAATTGCTCTCAAAACATGTTCTTGTCGATGAAGATTGTGGGGGCGTCGGTGGGTGATATGTAAGGAAGATGGCAGCTCGAGTGATTGTGTGGGTGCAATTATCTCTAATGGTAACAAGGGACCTTACGGATCCATTCTGAAGAATGTGCCTCCCGTTCATTTGAAATCAAAGTAACAGGAGCTTTCAGCTATTAGACTAGTGTTTCTTAGACCTGGATTAGACCTGGATCTTTGTTAGCCAACTTAGACCATGACCTGACTTACTGAAAGCCTGGGAGGCTCAACTCGTGGCTAGCTTATTATTTCCATGCAACATTTTACATTTGCACAAGCTTAATTTCCAGTCTAAATGCTGTGAATTTGAACATTACTGAATGTCTGTGTAGCACAGAACCAAAAAAGATGTTTAACCTTTTAGGATCATGAGCATAAAAGTGATTTTTTTTGACAAAATTTACTTTTTTACTGATTCAGTTCTATTTTCAATTCAGAAGGATTTAGTTCAACCAATCCAACGATTCTGTAATGTTGATGTTCTGCACGACCATGTTTACCATTTTAAATATACAATCAATTCAAGATGGAAGTAGAAGCTATTGGAGACGAGGGAATGTTAGAAAACGAAGTCTTATAGCAATTCTTCAAACAAACGTTGTTTACAATGAGGTTTATACACGGATTACAAAATGGATCCTTTAGCAAATACCAAAGAGCCAGTTATGCGTGGCATTCTACTGCAACAGAAGTGGACAAGTGCCTCTAAGTCTATAATGAATCTCAAGAATTGTATCCCATTCTGAAACATGACTAGCATGTCATTTTTGCTTTTATTGTATGATACGTGGCATCGTGAGACAATGAATGGGATGGATGACAAGAGGTAACTGAGGTAGAAGAAGAAGAGATCTTTCAAGAGAGTGTTGGTGGAGGGGTTTACTAGAGTTGGTGTGGCAAAGTGTTCATTATCACTCTGTTAGTGATTTGATTGACAGTTGTGGATAGTTTTATCAGGCTGGCTGCACTGAGGACTTCGTCTCAGCATTGTTTGGCTCTAAGTCGTCTAGGAATAGAGAGTGAGAGAGAGAGGTTTGCTAAGTCGCGACTGTGGGAACCCAAGAGACATTCATCTAGAGTAGTTCACAATAATAATCTTCACCTTGCAACACATGCACAAATGCCAAACTTCTGTACTGTGAACATGCTCTTTTTCAGATAAAATTGTTGTGGAAATTACTAAAACTACAATGAAACCAAGTAACTTTGAGGTCCTGTGCATACTGTACAGCGGTTTTCCATATTCACCACATTTTAAAAATGAATTCAATTGTCTAATTCAGTAGAGCCAATGATATTCTACAATAAATATGTCACAAATTATAGCCACAAATATGGTAGCTTTGGAGGTCTCATTTTCGACATACAAAGTGGAACATGTGGACTGTGGTATGATGGGTGGAGGCTTCTTTTTAAGGAATAAAGATCAAATTTCATGTGACACATCACAGCTCAAGTCACATCACAAGTCTTACAAAAAAGAGCCATCCTATTTAGTTTGTCTCTGTCTGCCAGGAAAGAGTGAGAAGAGGGTTCAAGCAGGGAATGGCTATCCCATCTGTCTCCTGACACACGTATTTGTCTTTACACAAGCAGGGATTGTGTGAGCATTGGGCTTCCAATCAGCAAGCTAAGAATGGCAGAGAATAATGAGGTACTTGGTTTTGCAATGAAGAAAATTGATCATATTACACCTTTAAATTTTAACATTCAGTTTGTTCTTCATCTTTATTTCATTCTGCTTCCACAAACCATAGAATTTATTGACCAAGTACTCATTCCAATAGCTTTGAATTGTCCTCAAGTTCCCTTTCTAACAAAACATTGCAGCATACATATTCTTCATAAGGTTTGCTTAGGTCCTGAGAAAACTGACTTTGCCTCAAAATACTGTCCAAGCAACTGACGCTTTACATAAGAGGTAGCCTCAGATCCAACCCTATCAGTCTCTCCTTACCAGACCCGTGATAAGTCCACCCATCAGTCCACACATAAGTTATCTACTCATAGATTCAAGTGGGCAAACCTTCATCATAAGCCCATTTCACTCCCACCCTCATCTTTTCTCATTTAAACAGAAAGCCTGCACATTTAAACAAATCACTCATTCTCCTCTAGCAAGGCCACTGACTCATAATTGTCTGAGCTGCCCATTGTGGACACTGGGTCCTAATTAGTTCTGCTGGCACAGGCTTGCTGAGAGAGGGTCAAAGAATAATTACATTTTTACTGAACTGTAAAAGGCTGGTGGGGATGGACAGGACCACCAAGAGTCTTACTTTTGAAAAATATATTGAAAAATTTATTCAAAATAGTATTAGGAAGTATTTTTATTACTTCAGGACATTTGCTGTACACCATATTGGACAAAATAAATCCTTTAAGTGCAACAAACACTTACATAAATTGTTCTGTTCATATTTTAGCACATATTATACTTGTTTGGTATTCAGTGTTGTGAGAAGATAGTGAGGTCTTTGAAGTAATTGTTAGTCATGCTACTAAACAAAATATATAGTTAGGGTTTGGTTTTGGGTTAGGTGCATGTAGTTATGCGTAATTCAATACATGCAACAGGTGTAACAAAGACACTAACCTAAAATGTTCCCAAAATTTTGTTTGAAAGAAAACTAAACAGAACACAAGGTGATACAACCAAGACATTAATCTAGTGCATTTTCAGTGTCATTTGCCTAAAGGAACAGACAAAGAGATACATTTTCCATCCCATTCATTGAGACATCAACCTCAAATGACCCCACCACCCCTAGAGTTATCTTATGTATTCATATAATGCGTGTAGCAAAAATCCTAGACAACAACGGATCATTTGGAAGTACATAAAATCATGACTTGAATGAAGCCTGTCATCTGTTCTCAAAGAGCTCTACCTCCTCGCTTATCTCTCTGTCTTTCTATCTTACTCAGACCCCTATGGACTTATCAGGAGCCCTGAGGCACCCATAACTTAGACTCTGGCCTGACAGTACAGCTCAGAAGAGCAGCTGACAGCGCAGACAGCACAGAGCATAATCTTTTTTTCTTCTCTCTTTCTCTCTTCCTCTCTCTCAGGGCTCTCTCTCTTTCACTCAGGCCCTCTGCTGCGCTTCTGAACTGTCAGCTGGGAGCTGATAAGGGCTGATCGATGGTTAGCGCTCTGGCTCCGTTGTGACCCAGCCCAGCGGAGGGTTCAGTGCTCAGACAGGGCAGCAGGCTAAAAGGCTCCAGCAAGCCAGAGGACCACAGATTGACCTCTGGAGCACATCTCATATGCAGTACATATGCCTTGTGTTTGTGAGTTAGCATTAGCATTTTGTGACATGCAGAGAATTAATGTTAATGGGGATAATGGTAGGGCTGCACAACATTGAAAAAAATATGCAAGATGCGATAGCTTGCTGAATAATGCGATACATGGTAGGTTTTATATTTGTCAAATCAATTTAAACAATCAAATCAAGTCTATCTGCTATCTGCATCAACCTAAAACTGACTAAAATAAATAGTTTAAAACTTCACATTTTAAAACAGATGTTTAAAGATGTTCAGAATCTGATCTGATTGTGACACCACATTTCGCATTGTTTACAAGAAATAATGTCAATTTTTAACACATTTTTGGATGGGTACAATGGAACTAAAAGATAAAATAAAAGATGCAATATAAAATATATACAACTCTCGCCTGGCATGAGAGTTTTAAAAGTCTCTCTGTTAAAAGCCGTCCCTAAAGCCATTAGGGTAACGTTATGATGGATGACAGGGTTGAAAGAGAGTGAACACCATATTTGGAGACAAATAGATAAAACGGTAACCTTGTTCCCTCTGAGACCGAACATTCCAAAGCTGTAATAAAATGTGCGGGTGATAGTCACAGGACCGCTCGTCATATACAAAAATAAATCAGCCAGCAGGTATGTAAACAGTCTCGGACGGTTTTGTTCCATGTTGAGCTTTGCAGATTATAGACTGACTTCCCTTTGGAGCAGGTTGTTTCCTCTGACACTCAACGATTAGATTGTATCACCCACGAGATTTATATGGTTTACTGTAGTTCTAACTCTGCTGACTGTTTAGTGTTGTCTTTGTAGTGCTGATTTATGGATTGCTTGCAGTTCATTTCGGTCGAACGCTGCAGAAAAGTCAAACAGAAACAGAAAAGTAATTTTGGGGGATTGTGAGACTTATTGAGGAATCTCTGTCTGCTGCACCTCTACAAATGACGAGGATTTAGATAATTTTATCCACAAACCCATATTCATTCAGCTATGACTATATTCACAATATATCATGGTCAATTTATCATGGACCAGAGCCATCTATTTTATAAAATGAGTTAAAGATACATTCAGTGTTTTTTAGTTTATGTTTTGTTGGCCAATATGATGGTCCTTGACTTTATACTGACATCATGTGGCTGTAGCATCACACCTAAAGCTAAAATGATTGGTTACCAACACTACTGTAGAAAAGGCTAGTATACAGTAATGATATTATTATGTTTCAATGTTTAAAACTAGAGGAGGAGCCCCATGAATGTTCAATGATTAATGGTAATAATGATTCAGGATGCAGTCAGACGTATGTTAGGAAATATCATTGTATCAAAGAGGGTGTAGGAACCAACAGAAAGAAAGTGTAAAAGTAGGGGAAAAAAAGAGAGAGCAGTGGACAGCTGAAGTGGATTTTATGTTTCTAGTGGCTCTTTGGTAAAATGAAAGTGACAAACAGCTGCTTACACTTGGCAGGCGAGCTGGCTCTTCACAGCAGTTTCAAAATAAACAGAAATGGAGACCCTTGTAAAGTTTACATTCCATACCAAACTCTCCCTTTAATTATTTTGCAATCTGTCCGTCGAGCGCTTTTTATGAATGGGATGTTTATACCCCCAATAGATTAAACTGAATGCATGTTAAACACAGATAAGTACTTGCTTCTCACTGAACTGTTTTTAAAGCTAATTTCGGTTTGGGTGCAATCCCACAAATAGCAACGCTCACAAATTTGCTGACTGCGTGGCTATATGCAACCGGTCAACTGAAGCATACAGGCCCTCGTGGGGCTGGTCGAGTTTACAAATGAAGGATAAAGTGTGGAAACGAAGAAAGAAAAAGAAGAAAAGGAAAAGGAAAACTTGAATGGGCCCATAAATATCAGATGACAAATTATAAATGAATCAGCTCAGGTCGCTGACTATTCACGTGTGTTTATCAAAAAGCAAATGTTTGAGTAGATGTAAGAATTGTGAAGTATAAACAGTGGAGCAGCCAGAGGAAAAATGATGGGCTCACATGACAGGTATTGGTGTAGTGTTTATGAAAGACCACGTATGAGTGTTGGACTGACTATCCACTGACAGAACACTGTTTGCCCTCCGGGGGCCCTCAGTGGGACAGACAGAACGTTTCAAAAGGGATATACTGGAAGTGTTTGCAATGGCTGCCATCCCAAAATTAACATGCATAAAATCACTAATTTGTGGCATAATGTAAAAATCTGTATTAAGACTGTTTATTCATCTTCCTAACAGGAGGATGGCTTGAAATTCCATAAAAATTCCAAAACCATATGCTGAGGTTCTCTATATACTGACAGCAAATATTTATATATCAACAGAAGTCACAAAGTTTTCACTCAAAAACACTGGCTGCCAAGTCAACAGAGAGTTAAATAGGGAGGGTGTTAGGGCGTCTTACTCAGATTATTTCCCCCAAACTTTCACCTCCGTTTAACTTGAACTGTCTTGCCTGTGATTTATCGTGAGATGTTGAACTATGCGGAGCAGACCGACTTATAGGAATGTTGTTGATGTTGCACCTCGCTGAAAGACTTCCTTACTCTCACTAAAAAAACTTCTCAGGTCTATTAAAGCCAAGAGACGCACAGCACAATGTGAAATACTACAGATCTGCATGTGGAAAAGACTGAGCGTGTTTTAATACTGCTAATGTTGGAGTAGCCTATAGGAATAGATTTCTAAACAAAATTAAATAAAGCTGATAAAAATATTAATTAAATCAACATATATTTATAAGAAAACAAAATGCAAATTCATTTGGTTTGCAGCTCTGCTAGCTTGTGTGGTTTTGTTGTGAATTGTCTAGAGTTAGACTAATAAAATAAGCCAGTGGAATAGAGCAATGATACTGTTGTTGACTAGTTATAGTTGTTAAAAGAACAAGGCTATGGGAAAATTTTACAGTATTCAGCCATCAGTTTTGGCAAAATGCCTGACTTTAAATATAGGACATTTTAAATCTACAGAATTTGGGAATTTCAGTATGTACATGCATATCTAAAAACATATTGAGCTATATTGACGTATGTTTGAGGATGCTGGGTGTATATGAGGTAAGGCACACCAATATTAAACACAAACATTGATTTCCCCTGAGTGAAAAACAATGACACATATAGTTCAGCATTTTCCTTTTCCCAAATTAAGTTATGAGACTTGTTTTGCATCTAAAATAACAAGGACTAACACTCACAATATGTCGCTGTAGAACCTTCCGGGTCTTGGATTGTTAGCAAAGGTACACATCTGGAAACACTTCACACGTTCCAGACTAGTCAAAGGTGAGAACCAATGTCTGAGCATCAACTCAGAGAATGTGACCTAGTAAGATTTCCCGCAGTACTAGACACTGCAAAGTAACAAACAATTACATTATTGTGTAACTCCATTCACAATTATTATAATAGATTCATCAAACATACAACTGTAGATCAAGAATGTAGTTTGAGATTTTTAATAGATAAATGTGCATGAATTTATGGTCTGTATTCTTAGCATTTATATAGATAATCATAAATAATCCATTATTATGCTTGTTTACTATTTATTGTTTGTTTTGTTTTTGTTTATATTATTCTTTTTTTCTTTTATTTTTTTTGATGATTTATTGTTGTGCATTTGTGTAGAGAAAAAATGGTTATTAGAAAAAAAGGAAAAAAAGAATTCTTATTCTTTTTGTTTCTGTATTTGAATTGTTGATTTTGTGTTAATTTTGTTATCTTTGTTGTAGAATCTGAGGCCCAGGACAGGCAGCTGGCCAGACATGTTACACAGTGGTAAGACTTCTGTCACTGAACACTGTGGATTTACGCTTGGCCTCATTGTGTGCTTGTGTGTGTGGTGAGACTTGTGCACTTGCTGTGAGATTACGTGATATAGAAGCCAGAAATGTGCTCCATTAGTGTATAATGTGCAAAGTAAAAAAAACATGAGAAAATACAGTGTGCACTGAATTTCAACCATGATGGAGTAGCTTGTTTACTGTGGTATTATAATATGAGAACAATCTCATGAAATTGAAAAACAGCTGTTTAAGTCAAAAACACTTTTATGGGTCACATTAGTGCACTTAACAAGCAACGACCAGCAGACCAAACACAGCCTCTCTTTTGATTATAGTTCCACTATAATTCAGTTTCTCTCATCGTTTCCATATAGCCAACCACACAAACCAGATTAATTTGTCAATCCTGACTTGCATAAAGTTCCTCATAGTTTTAGCCACAAAGAATGTTAAGCAAAACAATTAAAGAGAGACAAAATAATCTACTCATTGGGCCCAAAGTTTGTCCCATCACCTTTAAAAAAGATTTCCCCTCTCAAAAGTGGTTGTGTGAAATCAAAATAAAAGTTAAAGGTTAAAACTAAAGCTTACAGTTTCAATAAAACATGTTGCTTGCACAACATTATAGTGAGCGTTTACATGGAAGCCTGTGGAGTTAGATACGGTCATTTAATCCAGACCTTCACTGTCCTCACTCACGCCTTCTGAAATGTCCCACTGTGTGCATGAACATGAGTTATAGAGTTCATGTGTCCAGCTACACACGTTGCAGCGTTTATTCTACAAAGAGTGCTGTAAAACGCTCAATTTGCATATCCAAAAACAACAAAAAACGTTTAGTTCATTTAGCTATAAAAACAGAGTTTAACCTGACAGCACTGTCATCACAGACACTTTAGACAGGTCTCAATTAGCATTGCCTAATCAATTCTGCCTAGCCTAAGTTTTAAAATGAACGAGGTGGCTAATTTGACAACATCTGTGTTAAAAATTACACCTTGTGTTTGTGCAGCAGTTAGCGAGAGCACTGAAGCCTATTTAACACATTGCAATGTGTCAAAATGAATACCTCGTTCCTGACACTCCCTTTACAGCTCTTCTCCACGCTCTGTCGCTCCATCACAGTCCACTTTTGGAGGTTGAGCCTTTATCATGGGCATAGCAATGCCTTTGAAAGCCGGTTTATGGGTTTACGGTGCTTTCCAGTCATGTAGCTAACAGCAGGACTCTGCTAACGGCCCCAGCAGGGGCTAGAGACCCTGATGTAGCCCTGCTGAGAGCCAGAGAAGAGCTCAGTGGTACAATTATAATAACTGTCGAATCACGGGCAGATCACAGATATGGAGAGAATGTGACATGCTTCATTTCTTCTTCTCAAATGGGGGTCCGCATATTAACCCACAGAACCAAAGATGATCAATTACATAAACCAGAAACAGCCAAGACAGGAAGAAAAACAAGGAACTTATGGCATCATTTACTTGGTTATGATTCATTTGGGATGAAGAGTGAACAAGAGGTGGAAAGATGTGAGTCTCAATCAGAGTTTAAGAAGCTTCACAGAGGGGAAGAGAGAATGAGGGGGAGGCCCCTCAGGAGCGGCTGGATAGTTAGGATAAGTCTACGGCCTCCAGTCGGCCTCTCATCCAGATAACAAGGCAGAGACAGCCTCACAGATCAAGAGCCATTATCAGGGACTCTTCCTGGGCAGTGGAGCATTAAAGTCCCACACAGGCTCAGCACTCTCTCAACCCTGTTGGGACCACAGCCAGGGACCACAGCCAGAGACCAGCAGGAGGGAGATGAACCTCAACATCAGAGCTAGCGATGTTTCATTCCCCAAAAACTATTGAACGAAGGGGCAGATGAACATTCCCATAAAAGTACATGTATTTTCCAGAAACGACAAACCTCATCTAACTGGTTTTGTATTTGGGTTTGAATATTTTAATGGATTCAACTGTATGTCCATCCGTCTCTGTCTGATGTCAGTAAGTTGCACCCTGCAGTGGATGTGGGTTGACATCTAGTGATCTATTCCTACAACACAAATTCTTTTTTAAAGAATTTATTTAGATTTAAGGATTCCATCATTATTTTAAATGAGAACCAGGAGGTGAACCGATGCAGAGGGTGCAAGTGGCAGACAAAATCTCCAGACTAAAACCTCTGTCCTCCATGTGGAAGCTGCACAAAACAGCAGGAATCCTGTACGCATGTCTAGTGTGATGCCTCTATAGTTGCATATGTGAAATTGGGCAACAACTCATTCTTTAATTAAATAATGGTTTAGCACAGATCTGATGGTCCACACAAACAGCATGTGACATTTGAAACTTGCTGAGCTTGCTCGTAGGCAATCTCACCCACTATTCCCCTCAGCATGAGCCAGACACATATACATACACACACATGCACCAAGGTGGTGGGGGGTGGGTGGAGGGGGTATTAAAAGATTAAAGGCTTCTGTTTTACTATATATATTTATGTTGTGTAGTGGGACACGGGATGCAATGGCACTGTGAAGTCAGTGTCCTGTTACTGTTTTTCATCGTCGTTTTCAATTTGTTATACTGGGGCTCAGTTTCTGGAGGGCAGGGAACATTTGTCATGCAGTCTTTTGCCTTTAAAGCCATCTGTGCAAAGGCTAATTCATTTCCTCTTTCTGCCGACCGCTCCTCTATAAACCCCCACCAAATAAGTCATTAGAAATAAAGTCATCATAAAACCGCTCGAGTGAGATGAACAAGCCAGCCTCTCAGCCCGGGCACACAACAACACTTAAACAACATGGGAGCCCTGCACTTACAGAGATTGCCCGGCGCCAGAGAGAGAGAGAAAGATGCTGTGGTGGCATTATAAAGGCCTACGTCTTCAACAAGCATGACTGTCTTTGATTTCAGTCTTGGATCTTCACATACCATATTTCACCACCCACCCAATAAGGTTGACATACATTTATCCAGATGACCACATGTATCACAATATGAATCAATGCTATATACAGCAAGCACAGTATATATGTATCTATATGGGCCTCTTGGCCTATATTGGATAGTGTTCTAAGAATAGAAGTTTTAATAAATCAGGGGGCGCCAAGGTTTAAAGCAGCATTTGGAACGTGCCCGAGTCTATTTCTTGTTGCAGATGAGCAATACATCCTGCTTGGATCTGTGTTGCAAAATGCTTCATCTCATCTTTTTGCAGTCAATTTGCTGAGTTAATACACTAGTTTTCTCTTATCATGTGCACCAAAGTATATAGGATATATATATATAAAGTTCATGTTATAGCTTTGTTTATTCACATACTTTGATATTTTGCAGCACTTTGCACACAAAAACAGCACAAAATTCAATACTTCAAAGAAAGATATAAACACTCATTATGGTCCTTAATTATGACAGCCTTGTATACAGGCATTAGACCTAATTTGGGTCTATACATGGAACACTAAAACTCATTTGAGGTACTCCAAACTTCTTGTGATTCAAAAGGTCACATTTTCTTCCCTAACCCCTAAAAATTTCCAAACAAATAGAAGCTTATCAGTTATCGCAAATTAGAACATGACCATCCATCTCCCGGATGGAAAGACACTCTCATCCAGAGACTTGGAGCAGATGACTCCAGCCCTCCAGAGAGAGAAAAGTTCAGAGAGAGAGAGAGAGCAGGAGAAGTACTCTCTCTTCATCCTCAAACGATGGGCCGCCTTGTTTACAAGTTGGCTATGACACTATGCCAGAACATAGTGCGCTGGTTTATCTGCAAAACATTTTTCAAACAGCTCCCTGAACTTCCATGCGAACATAAACATGCTCAGTAAAGAGACTCTGGTAATTGAACTGTGAACATCTTTGATAGTTAGTAACATCATTAGGCCTCATTTGTGAAAGGAACTATCTGAGGGGGAATTTCTTTATATGAGCAATTTCAACTTTGTGTAGCTGATACAACTGTACTAAAAACTACTATAATAAAATACTTTCCACTATATCTGCCTACTGTCTTTTTTCCTTCGACAAATCCAAGTACAGTTGTAAATCACTTTTACAAACATCTAAACATGGTGCAGATTTAATATCAGCTTTATAAATCTGTAATTTCTAACTGTATATAATATGACAGATCCCTGTAGTAGCTACAACAGTGGATGAATTTCAAAAGCGCTCTTAGTTGCAAGTTGGTGGGACACGGGTGAAACCAAATTTCAGGCATTGTTTCAACACGGAGGGGTCTCTGCTGTGATAAAATTTTATTACATTCTAAAATCATGTTTTCTGATTTCTTTAGAACTTTAGAACCTTTGTTAAAAAAAAAAAAAAAATAGGACAAAAAAGGAAATAAAACGTGTTTTGAGAACAAAGACCACGTTCACCACATGTGCCATTGAAAAGGCCAACACAGTGTCTCAGTAACAGTAATGCAGCTAAATAAAGCTTCTTAATCTGCCTGTGAAGTTCACTTACACATGTAATTTACACTGTGAAGTACTCGCTGTAAACATTTGTAGAATGTTGCAATCGTGCTTTGGTCGGGCTCAAATAATCGGTCATTAGAAGGTTTATTTAATAGTATTTTGTAGTCGTGTTATTCACAAATAAGGAACAAAATGTCTTTGTTTTGTGAGAAAGAAAGAAAGAAAGAAAGAAAGAAAGAAAGAAAGAAAGAAAGAAAGAAAGAAAGAAAGAAAGAAAGAAAGAACATCACTTGGTCTGTCTGATGGTCGGTTGATCTTATTTTGTCAAAACTGTTCAGCTCATTTAGTTATAGAGCTACTTCTGAATGACATTAAACAATGAATCAATTTTATATATCAACAAAAGCTATTTTATTTTTTCTCAAAAGAAAATTACAATTTACAATAATTTTATTTAAAATTAATTGTAGTTAATTTTAAATAAAAATAATTTTACTTTTTACTGAATGTTCTCCTGTTTAAACATTTATTTATAGGACATCTATTGTTATTTTAAGAATTTAACAGTACATTGCTTCACTTTGGTGACAACGCTAAAATAAACAGAGTCTGGAGCTTGTCTTTGCAGTCCCACATCCTGAACCTTCTCGAACCTTTGTGATTTGTGGCAAAACAAAAAATTTTATCTTTCCCACTTTCGGCTTTGTGTGCGCACCCCCTGTTCATGTAGTTGGATCCAATCCTGGAAAAAGGGATTTGGATCTAAACAAAGGGACATTAAAGTGGAGTAAAATATAAATGACATTAATCAAACTAAAACATCAAATGCATTTTCAAAACCATGAGTGCAACCATTTCAAATAATCAAAATAGTAATGCTGATTATATCATCTTAAAAAGCCATGTAACCTTGACTTTGTACACTAATATAGGAAAAAAATGAAAACCATTCTTTAGTTACATGTCCATCACAAATCATGTAAAGCTCCAAATCTACTTAAGATTTAGTGGTTGTGCTTAAATTAAAGGTTTTCACTAAAATTTTACACTATAAAAGTCATTACATTATATAATGCCATATGTAAAACAATATATGACTCAACACAAATGGGTTATTTGAGTTGGCAGGTTAAAACGTGTTAGTACTATTTTCATCACAGCGATAAGAAAAGCAAATATAAGCACCTTCTAAATATTGTAACAGCACAGGCTGTGTGATAGCACAGGTGTCTGATATCCTGGGCTTTGAAAACGCAGTGCCAGTGTGGTTCGTGCAAACACTATCAACTCGAGTTGCTCGCAGTTCACACAGCTACTCCTCTTCAGTCCCAGCAGTTATCTGTATTTGTAGTCCTCTCCCTCCCTCTCTCTGACACATTACGAGTTCACGATGGGCTCACACTCCTAAAAGTGCTGCTTTTAAGACCGTCTCATCGTACAGCCATGAGAAAGAATGTTCAGCATGTTCAAAAACCCTTTCTGGGGTGTTGCTCCACTGCTCTGATGTATGCGTCCCCATTAACCGTATTTTAGCATGCGGATGACCTTCTGTATCCTGTAAAATATGTCTCTAAATACCCGAACTGATTATTTTCTGTCACCATATCTTTGGGGAGATGTCGAAATAAATACACACACTTCCTCACCGCAAAAGATTTTAACACGTTAGTTAAAGTTATGGCCATAGCTTTAAATTACCGGAGCCAAATATTTGCTGCTTAAACGCGTAGGACAGAATCATAAATTATTTATCTTCTTCATCTTCACAAATTAAAACACTCCCCTTACAGGAATAAGAATTACTCACCTCTCCTCACTGCAGGAGGCAATAGCATCCGCTGGTTACAAAAAGACATGAGCTATTCCAAAGGGCCAAAGAGTTTCTCCTATCTCCATTTATCAAATCTTTTTTCTTTCTTTCTTTCTTTAGATTATCTCTGCCAAATTAGCTCTAAGGCTCGTGCCATTTGTTACTTCTGAAATGTACTGTTTCATCCAAGGATCTCTACCCTGTCTAGCTAGAACATTGTTTCATCTTGCAGGGGTGTTTAGGTCCTCGTTTAAAACACTGAGTGATACTTTAGTGGTTTGGGCAACCTGGATGGTTGCCATGACTCCCATTACAGAAATTTCCGGGGCGCTTACTCTTGCCGAAATGTTTGTGGTGTTTCTGACAGTTTGGGCAAAAAAAGTAAAAAGTATAAATCAACAGTTATGTGTAATTTGTGTCTCGCTGGCATTGCAACAACACTGCATTGTAACTATACAAGATTTATCAGAGAGACACTACAACTGCCAAGTGTACACAAACAAATGAAGTCTATTTATTATGTGTATGCAAAACAAGGGATCATTGGGATCAACTTCTAGTCTTTGCTTGTCTTTGGCCAAATATAGGAAAGGCTGTTATTCCTCTTTAAATGGAAAGGACATCTTAGTTCATGTTAAATATTGCACTGAAAAATGACCTGGCTGCCGTTCAACTTTAAGAAGTGTTAATGTTGGCACTTCTACTGTGTACACTTGCAGTAAATTGTTTTAGTGTTTATTTGATGGGATATGCGCTTAGGGATTGATGGATGGGAAATCAGACATCTATTCTCTCCTACCTTTCCATATTCAGTCATATTGACTGGGATAGTGGCTAGACTCGCTAGGGTGCAAAAAAGCATGTCATTGAGAAGTTCCACAAGAGCTATGAGCCATCAATGACAGCAGGACTGGAGAAGAACTCAACAGTCTGGAACGTGCCTCATCTGTGCTGTACCATCTAATTAGAAGAATTAGTCATTCTTAGCATTTAAAGAATAAACGGAGTCAAATGATAACTGATTGTGCATCCATAATTGTTTTATTATTGAAGTAATAGCTCACACAAAAATTAAACGTTTCCATCATTTACTCACCCTGAAGACATTCCAAACCTATATGCTGTTTTCTTTTTTTTTCTTTTTTTTCAAAAAATGATATTTCAGAAATGTCTTAGTGGTTCTGTGTATATAAAAAGGAAATCAATGGCTGCGACTGTTGTTTGGTTAACAACGTTCTAAAAATATATTTTTTGTTCCTCAGAAACAAGGTTAGTAAATGATGAAAGAATTTTAATTTTGGGGTGAACTATCCCTTAAATTTATTTGTTGAAATTAATACATAAAATCTCAGTTTATGATGTAAAATTACGTAGGATCCAATTAGTGATTAACACCTACTATACATTTATCAGAACCAATACACATTTGTTATAGCTGACATGATGGTTTCCACACAGTCCTCTTAGCACAATACCTCTCAAATTACTTCAAACATGAACACTCACAATACAAAGTAGTGCAGAATTCATCACACTTCACACAGCAACAACTGTTATACAACAAGAATCATTTATTATCAGTGTGTCAAAGTCCAGCAAGACTTCATCTCTGACCACTATGAACCCAGACTCTTCTTTCTCACCGTAGAAGAGCTGAAATTTATTACTTGTTATTCTTTCTCCAAATCTCCCTAACACCATTACATAACATGCCCAAGGTAATGTACACACTAATGGGGAGAGTGGTGTAAATCCATCAATGTGCCATAAATTAGCGCTAGGCACATTTGTGCACATGGATTACATTGTTGGGGGAGATAATGGCCGCCAAGAGAGCTCCGGCATGATATATGCCGGTTTTGACACAAGCAGCGCTACTATAAATCGGCCTGGACCACAAACGTATGCTAAGTAATGCCCAAACACTCCAGCAAACATGTCCCTGGGATTTCACTCATATATAGGTTTTTATCTCCTCTGAATTTCCTACAGCTGCCTTTGTCTTGCTTTCTTATAAATATGCACATAGAGTAGGTCCACAGATTTGTCTGGTGAATGAAGACAAGTGATGTGAACCTACAGACACTTTATTATTGGTGGAGGCATGGACGGGCCAAGGTGAATTACTGCTGAGTCAAGACAAGCTTTCGATCATAGTCGCTGTGACAGTGTATCCTCACAGCATTAATAATGGACTGGGTGTTTGGTGTGCCTGGTGTCTGTCCACTTGGGTTCAGTTTGATGACCCACAAAAGAAGTGTCACTAAGTAAAATGGCTCCACACAGAGGTAGGTAAAATACAGGCACTGACAAACAACTATTGTTTAGTTCAATTAATACTAAAAATAATTGTTTTTTGTTTGGCATTAAATGTCAAAAACTTAATTTAAAAGTGTGCAATAAACTAATTTCTGTTTGTTTTCAGTCCCCCATAAAAAAGATGGGGGTTGGAGATACTGGGTTGAACAGTTTAACAGGACACAGCAAAAGTAAGACTTTTCCACTGAACCAAAAGAGCAACAAATAGTTTCCACACACATCCAAAAGAAAAACAAGAAATTATAAACGATAACTCCACAAACCGAAGGTCAAGTTTAGACTTTAATTGTAATATATTCCATTCTGAATTAGTTTACCTCTACTTTTTTCAGCTTAAAAATACAAGCGGCGCCAAATAGGACATACTGGAAACCCCAGTGGAACGTTGTACAAACAGATGAGGGTAAGCAAAAACTGGCTTGACCAATCACAGCAAACAGTATGTGCACCTGTTAAGAGAACAGCCAATGGCAAAGGTGAAAACCTAGTTTTGCTTGGCATAATACAGCCATTGCAAACAAGATGGACTAAATTGAAAAAAGGTTGTGCTTTTGCTTGGCAATTCCCATCCATCATCTACCGCAAAGAGGGCGCTGGTGTATTGGCAAAGACACACGATGGCTTAAGTGAAAATTACAACATCCCAGCTCCACAAACAAAGTGTCGGATTTTGAAAAGTTTAAAACAGCTGTATTAGATAAAATGGTTCATGGCCTCATGATTTGTTTTAAATGTTTTGATAACAATCAGACATCCAATAGTTTGTAATCTTTTAGGGAATACACCAGCTGTAGTAACACTAAAAAATGAGCTGATCATCCAACAGTTCCTCTCGCCCATGTGATGATTGGATAACTGGGGCTTACGGACATGTGTGGCTCAGAATCCAGGAGGATGTGAGCTAGAACCGAGAAATCCACAAGTGTATGATTAATTGAGGGACACAGTAAACCAAAGCTTGTTAATAAAGACAATATTATGGAAAATTGAACAAGGAGGTTCTCTGTTGTGCAACCTCAACCTTCAAGAACCTTGAAAGCTAAAAATCCATGTTGTCTCATAAAAGTTGGGACTGAAATTAAGGAAGTGGTCATTGACAGCACATTGTGGTGTCTAGTGATAGGCCAAAGATGTCCGCAAGCATGTTCGCATATGGCTCCGATTAAATACCAGATTCCCTTTCTTATTGAATTTGAGATATATTGCATAAACTGGTTAGTACTATTATGTTAGGTCCATAGAATGTAAATTATGATCTCATTTGTCCCTGCTAAAAATACTGTGGTCAGTTGACATATGATTCTGGGGGGTGAAACTGCTTTAGAAAATGCAGTCACGTGAGCGTGACATAGCAGAAACATTGGACAACAGATATATGATGATTGGAAAAGTGAGCTGTCCACATTTCAGTAATGATTTTTGCTTTCATTTTATTTGGTTGGAGATTGTTTGGTGATAATACTTAATAGAGGAAGTGACTGCATGGCTGGCAAACACGAACTTGTCATGTGAACAGATGAGTCCTGTTTCATCGCATTGGCTGCAAGGCCGTTAGTTCCCACGTGTCAGGTATGCGTCTCGTATTGCTGTCTGTAGGGCTTCAGCTTTTACCTCAGTAGTATGAAATGGACATCAGCCTGATCAAAACACAAAAAGATTAACCCTCTTTAGACCTGCACTTTTTTTCACATATTTCTGCTTTACGTAACAAGAAAGTAACTCACAAGGGCAAGACACAATGAAAACATTGACCCTGTTTTGCTGTGTTTGTGTGTGTGCTAAAAGGAAGCGTCGATGAAGGAGAGGTGAGGAGGCTTTGAACTATCAAAACCAGTGCAGGGAGAAAGGGGGGATGAAAACAGAAGTGGGTGGTGATGGAAAGATGAAGAGGAGGGGGGAATAAAGAGCAAAGCCTGCGCTTCAGCATGCAGGAAACTCAAGAAGAGGAAGAAAGATAAGTTAAAGATGAATGGGGATAGTGGTTCTGGTTAAACAGAGAGTAGAAACCACCATTAGAAACCAGTGCAACTGGTGGATCCGCAAATTACAACTGACTTCTAACCAGCACCACTGGAGTCTGGATTGGTCAGAGTGTGGGAATTCTGGGAGCTACAGACTGCATCATTCAAGCAGCCTCTGAAAGTGAGGATGAGAGATTATGTGTTAGGGGGTGAACAGGTGTTATAGGACATGGGCTTTTGAGTGATGATTGGTTTAGATAAGAATTATGGATAGATTGGAAAGATGGTAAAGAATGACAGGAAAGAGAAAGCAGAGTTCTCAAGGATGAATGTTTGAAAATGGAAATAAGCTAGAGTCACAACTAAAGTGTGTTTAGACATTCATGGATGTACAGTAACTAGAAACAGGTCCTTAGTAATTTGGAAATATCAGAATTTAAGAGATGGTGCAACAGACACCACTGCTCTCTGGTGATATTGTGGCTTATACACATTTGGCCATTTAACAGTATTATCATGTGTCACACTGAGTTCTGTTCTAATCACACCAAATCATCCTAAATGAGTATAAGATAACTTCAGTATAAATTTGTGAGTATGGCCATCATGGCATAACACAAGTATAAATGTAAATATTAATAAAATATAAATAGAATTTCCTAATTCTGCAACCTATAATTTTTTATTTTAAAAATTAAACATTGAAATGAAGTGTTTGACCTTCTTGGTCTTCCCAAATTGTTATAAGTATATAAGTATGAAAATCCAGATTATTTGATTCCTGTATTTCATCGTAAGGTAAAGAAAACATTTGTTTATAAAAGTGTGGATTGAACAATAGATTATTTGAAAGTTGTACAATAAGTCAATGCCGCCCTTGTAAGTATTTACATTTTCTTTTTTTGCATGTAAGGAATAACAAACAAGCCCCTCGTTAGCGAAACGCTGAATTCTGATACATACAAAGTAATTAAGGTTAAGTAAGTTATTTTAAGATGTTATTTTTAAACGTTATTTTCGATAGTGCAAAATTAACTAACATTTTAAAAGTACTAGAAACAAAGAAAAAAAGAAAAAAAAACAAGTGCATGGCACCTTTGGAATAACATGTTTATAATGAATTTGATTCATGAGGGCAGATGAACTGTATTAAAATCTCGTAAATGTCCCCTAAATCTGGCTCTTTGCCTGTTCCATATCAGTTGACATATCAGACGGGCTTAATGCTGATATAAATTAAGCTGCGGCGCTTGTTGCGGCTTACCTGCTTGCGTATTACTGGTGGGGCGAGGTGGCAAAACCATCTTATTTTTCTGTTAGACAGTCAATTATTACAACCTAAAAGACAAAGAGAACAAACGACTGGTAGAAAATTTGGGCACCCGTGATTTGCGTGGATTTTCCGCCGCTGTGACTGAGCGGCTTTATTTTAAGTCACAGGATTGAGGAAATGTTGAAAATAGCCCGAGACTTTCTTAATGAGACCTCCAGAGGAAAGTAGAAGCCCACCGGTCACTAAAGTTTGGGGGATGGGACATTTGGTTTCAGCCCTATTCGTGATCAGGTATGTCGACACATAAAATTGTAATTTTAAAAGACTCAGATTCAAACTGCTTAAACATTAACAGACAACTAACTTATAATAATAACAAAAATGAACATTGCACTTAACTTTAATTAATTAACTAATTAACATTAGAATTTAACAGGAAAATAAATTGCAAAGACGGGATATGATGATAGTTCAGTATAAAATTGTAGCTTAATATATACATCAAAGTATTTTCTGTTTTATAACAATCCCGTTTACGCAAGTTATTCATCGTTTTAGGCTTTATCATAATGTTGTGGCTTTAGCTATTCTAGATTATTTTTTGAGACATGATGTTTTTAGTTACGATGATATAAAATCATTTTTGGTATGGGGGGGATTTTATTAATATATACGTGGACGCGCTAATGGACCCTCATGAATTCTGATCACAGTTATAAGTTTTGATTCACGACACGATTATTTCGCACTTCTCTCGTGCTCAAATATTTGGATCTGCATAATTTTTATTTATTTTCACAAAATTCGGTTTGAAAGGAGATCAGAAGGAGGAGGAGGGGTTTGTACCAGGAGTCTGACCAAGTGACCTACAGGCTGATTATATGTCATTAACTGGAGACTCGGCCTATTTAAATTACTCAAGAACTTCCATTCAGACAGATGAATTACGCCTGAACCCCACACACAACACTTAAACACGAATAAATCATGAACCTTCCTTTGTGAAATTTGTGAAATTTTACACGCACGCGCACACTCGCGCGCTTACACACACACACACACACTTCACTACCGCTTTCTCTCCTTGCACACACACACGCATACAGAATAGATAGATATTCACACATTGTATAACATATCTGTTATATCTGGCACCTGGAGGAATACCATGTGAACTGTAAAAGCTTACACGACTTATGTCAACCCACAATCATCAATGATACGTGCACGGTACGAGAGACATAACACCAGCTCTGCTCAAAATTACAATGTCCGCTGGATCTAGTCCAGATTTCTACACTTCTACATTCAAACGGTCAATTGAGGATTTACAGATCCAACAAGCATAAGTCTAGGATATAAAAGCATACGACATAAATATATATTACAGTCATCATCATAGGCCTATTCGTTATGATGTCTACATATAAATGGCCCCAAATATTTTTTAACCTGTGCCCTCATTTGGACATACAATGTTGATATTGCGTTATTAAACATAAATTATTTCACTGACCTGATGACTAGTGATCAGTTTTTTAGTTTTAAATTACTGTCTAAGCAGTTAAAAGCTTATACAACACCTACATTTTTATTTATATTTATATTTTTTGTAGTTGTTCTTGTGTGTGAACGTATGCGTATTTCTATTTATTCATAAAAGCTAAAAACTGCATTTGTAAATCGAAAACGAGTTGATGATACAGTCCACGTGAAAATATGTTTTTTATATGAATGTGCATTTGAATAGATTGCAGAGAAGGTTTTTGTATTATTCTAAACTACAACATTTTATTTAAAACGCATTTTAAATAATTACCTGATTTTAGATTTTAAAAGTTTACAATAAATTAAGAAAAGAACAATACAATTTTAAATATACAAAGGATACTTAAATTATTGTTCTTCCTATTTTTTAGGACCCGTTTTAATTAATATGGGAATATATATACAGCTTTTTATGTTTTATATAAAGTGCATAATATACGGTCATTATTGTAACGTAGTAGCTATGGGGGATATTTAAAAGAAAAAAGTTGTTCTTTGCTTGTTTTTAGAACCAGCGATAACAGCTACCTAAAATGGTTCTAATCTTATCAAGGTTTGCATTTTAAATTCGATCAATATCTTCTCTGGTTGGCGTCTTTACAAAAATGTTCATACTATCGTCTACTCTCATAAAGACTCATTTTATATAATTTCATCGCTTCATTTATAGTCTGAACATTTTAAATATTGGCGGTAGGCTGTTCTGAAATACTTTTTAAAATATATATATTTTAAAGCGATTTGAAAAAGAAAATAGTTTATGAGTACAATTTTATGACGCATCTTCATTGAATGTAAATATATATATATATAAATATGTATATATATAATAAATCTGATATAGCAGCATGCAACCACTCCTTGTTACATTGATTTGTTATTTATTTTATACATATTGTGTATATAAGTGTCTTTGTAAGGGCTAGTGCAATTTGGGTTCGTAAACACACTAACGAAGGAGTTGATGTCCCTCCTCCTCTACAACGTTATTGGCTGAGAACAGTTTTGACGACATATATGAACCCTTGCAGCTCTAAAGATGTAGCTGACATGGAGATCAAACGCTGGAATTCGCCTGCTTGAGACTGAGAGTGCGAATCGCGTGCACAACATCGACCGGGGCTGGATTTTTTTTCCATCCCACCATCTCATTGATTTTACAAAGGTTGCAATTCAGAAAAGGCACTAAACTCATCTTAAACAAGTATTACGACTAGTAATGGAACTTTCTCATGATGGATATTTTCAATGAAGGATATGAATGTAAGTAAATGATTTTAGTAGGCTAATAATAACTAGAGTGTTTTTTAAAGCTAAAGGCCGTTTTGTTCGTCGTTAATTTTCTGCTATAATTTCGGCAATAACTTTGTTATGGACAAATAAGCACGGTGGCATTTTTACTGTTAGAAAAATACTATACGAGTACTTTTTTATGGGGAGCCAGTCAGTGCCTCAATCGCCAAGACAAATTAAACACAACCTGAAAGCAAACTAGTACTCAGTCTGTGGTTCGCCGTAGGGTAGATCAGTCTGTCGCCATGAGTTTAGTTGGAGGGTTTCCCCACCACCCGGTGATGCACCATGACGGCTATTCCTTCGCTGCTGCAGCAGCTGCCAGCCGCTGTCATGAAGAAACACCATATTTCCATGGCTGGCTCATCAGCCACCCGGAGATGTCTCCTCCAGACTACACTATGGCACCCTCGTACAGCCCCGAGTACTCATCCGGGGCCCCCGGGATTGATCACTCGCACTACGGAGGAGTACCAGGGGCTGACGCCGTCGGAATGGGACCCCGCACTGTGAAACGTAGACCCACGGCAAACCGAAAGGAAAGGCGCAGGACTCAGAGCATCAACAGCGCCTTCGCAGAACTCAGGGAATGCATTCCCAACGTGCCCGCGGATACGAAGTTGTCCAAAATCAAAACTCTTCGTCTGGCCACCAGTTATATTGCATATCTTATGGACATTCTGGACAAAGACGAACAGAACGGAGAAGCAGAGGCCTTCAAAGCGGAATTCAAAAAGACAGACGGCAAAGAAGAGAGGCGAAAGAAGGAAATGGTAAGAGATGCGGTAAATGAATCCTATTAAAGTAAATGAATCCTATTAAACCTTGTAAATAACGCAATAATTTGTTTTGCATAAACGTAGGTCAAAAGGCAGCTGCATTTGACTGAATTTCCACATTAGACACAAACGTAATTTAAACTTAATTTGCTTCTAAAGCGGTCACGAACGACAACAACACTATTATTCTACCAGGATCATATAGATGAAGCGTTATTATCCAGGGCTATAAGTTGGTGAAATGTACTATACGAATAACCCGTTTTCATTGTTTTTTTTTTGCAGAATGACGTTTTGAAAAACTCAGGGAGCAGCAATGACAAGAAAACCAAAGGGAGAACTGGTTGGCCGCAGCACGTTTGGGCTTTGGAACTGAAACAATGAGACGAAGGCAAAAGACATGAAATGAGGCCTCCTGAACTCATTTTCAGTTGTTCTCTCACTTTATTTAATGGAATATTTATGTGCAATTTCCCACTACGGACAATGGATATTTGAGGAAAAACCATTCCATTTTAGAAGGAGGATTCTCTCTTGGTAAGAGACTGTGTGTTGCTGTCTGAAAATGCTAATATTTGTTTCCTTGTCCCATTGTGAATCCAAATGAGATATCTGCCACTAAGGAATACGTGAAGTTGTCTTTTTCTATCTCTCTATCACTTTCAGTATCTCTCTCTGTCTCTCTCCTTCTTGAATTATGAGGATTAGTCGATGTTATGATATATGAAATGTTTATTTGAAAATATCATGAAGTGTTATAATGTCATTTTGTGGTCATATAGATTGCTGGTGTCTAAAAACAACTATTAAGTCCACTCAGTGCACTTCCGTCCAGAGACATAAAACATAAAAAAAAACATTGGAGATGTAAGAAATGTAATTAATTCAATAAACCACTGTGTTTGTAACGATCCTAGACCTCTTTGTTGCATTGAGATGTAATGATATTAATTAACTAGGTGTATTGCAAAATAACATTAAATTATTATTCACAGAGTGTAAGTGCTGTTCACAAGCAGAACATAAACTACAGTATAATTAAAAATATGGTTTATGGCCACAAGGAAGCTGTTGAACATAGTTTTAAATACACTAAATTGACGTGACATTTAAATCAAACAGCACTGCACGATACATACCCAGCAGCTCCAGCAGAAGTAGAATAGTTCCCACACATAATCTGTGTCCTGCTTTGAAATATATAGGCTTTTAGAGGTATATAGCTTTGGAGGCAAATGTTCACGTTTGATTAAATTGCTATCATTGTAAGCAATGTGGGTGTTGACATTTATAAATACATTTATGAATATACTGTTATTGCAAGCAGTTGCTATTTGCCTAGAGTAAAGGGAAATACTTTTTTAGCAGGCCTACCAGTTAAAATGTGTACTTCAAGTAATAGCAGTGACTGTTATTCCATGTAACTAAATGAGAAATTATTAACGTTGCATTTATAAGAATAGGCGATAGCCAAGTTAGTAATTCGTCATTACATATTGGTAATATTTCACTCATTTTAAAATATTGTAAATTAATAGATCTAGAACATGTTTTTCAAAAGGTGATACAGTTTCAGAACAGGTGCAAGAAAAGATACATCATTTTTTGCATTGACGCGTATTTGTTTTGATGTGTTTCGTAAGGGCACTGAGGTCAAAACACAAAACTATGTTTTAAGAGTATTTGACTGACTGAAGGAAAAATAAATAACAGTGACTGCGATAAAACTAAAAAATGAAACTGCAACACAATATAGGCCGTACACAAATACACTTTTTATTACAAAAAAGAGTAAAGGCGCAAAAAGCATAGTGCGACAATAATAATTTCAGTAGCGAACTGCTACAACAGTGATTGAGTAGATTCGCTGGAGCCTAATTCTCAAATGACTTTAACAACAAAGTACGTAGAAGCGTTAGACTGCGATAGACTTTGAGCAGATTTCGGATGTGCAAATGATTGATAAAGTGCCTATCAAAATGTGTAGTTGAAACGTCCCACTGGCGAGGGGGACACCGGAATTTATCCAACATAATTTTGCAAGAGTCAGTAGTAGACTATCAGCTGGAATTATAGCATAACTAAAACCCTGACAACGTAAAATTCACCTTATGTTAACTGACAAGTGAAGTTAACTTTACTAAATTTCAGATTCTTTGTTAAATGCAAAATCGTTAATAATTAAATAGGACTTATGGGTCAGGTTTATCATTTTTAGACATATTTTAAGACGTCATTGTCTTTTCATTCAATGTTTTCTTTATTGTGTTACTGCCACATTTTAGTTAACTCCATTTGTGCCTGTTTGCTTCACCCAGTACGGGCTTCGAAAGTATTGGCTTTCGTCTAATATTTTTTTAAGCAAAGGCAGGCAATTAACTGAGATCTCATGCAGTGTAAATCAGTATAAGAGTAAATAAGTTAGGAAGGCACACGTACGATTTAAGACCCATCACAATGTATTAAATTATCGCTTGTATTGTCTGATTTCACAAGTCCTGTTGGCTAATAATTGAAGATAATTTGTTGTGACTGTCAAGATGGCGTCTTAGATAAAATAAATCGACTCCCTTGATTAAGAATACAGATAAATCTGTGACCTCATTGTGACCTTCTGCTGCTGTAACGATTGTCTCTAAATGAACGAGAGCACGTCTTACTTTTGACACCATGGATTCTAAAGGCCCAAAATATTACTCTGGCATTAAAGCTAATGCGTATAATCCTGTAATATATAATTTAGTGTGCATTGGTGCTCTTATATCTTTCACTATCATCTCATGTGCCATATTTAAATATATCTAGTATCTAGTATTAAAGATTACAAATCCCGACCACCAAAAACACTTTAATACAATTTCACTGTCCAGTGTTTGTGTTTCCTAAAAGCCAAATATAATACTATTTCCGTGCTTTGTTTTTTGTCTTAACACCGACGTTAAAGCTCTCGGTTGTCTTATATAGAATTTAAAGCTGGGACCAAATAGCATCTTTTTCTTGGTATTGCATACATCTGTAAACCATTAGTTTATAAGACCCTCCTCCGTTTTTTCAGCGTGCAGCAGCCGCTGGCAGACATGCTGACGTCAATCCTGCGCCTTTGGTAAACGTAATCACGCACGAGGCCTATATACCTTAATGCCCAACATTAAACATATTCAGTAAAAATGAGTTTTTATTAAAAATGATGTTTTCGGATAAAGGACCCACATGGCAGACCTGCTGCGTTCTAACGTGTAACCAGATAGATTGACATACTGTGAAAAAATGTCACAGTCTTTAATTTACAATGCAACACAGCCAAATTGATGCATTACTACAATGTTAAAGATATTACAGCTCTTGGTCCCCAGCATGTTTTAGATAAAGCATGTTTTAGACTTTAGGGCGCAAACTTTATTATCACCTCCGGATAATTCAAAGCGATATTAAACTTTACATTTTGCCCACTGTGCCCCAGTGCACCGGACAACACTATCTTCATTTATTTGGATTAATAGTTATTTGATTTTGATTATATTATGCCCATATATGATTAAAGTGATTTTGAATATAACAGAAAATAAAGTAGCCTTATTATTCCTAACAGAGAAGAAAATACAAGAGTGTCAATAAACAGCAAAATAAGCTAAATATACTTGTATATGCAGCGTTACAGTACGAAATGTGTTCTGCGTAAAATGGCCTGTAGTATAACATACGGAAGCTGATGTTTAGCAATTATGTTTTTCTTATCTTAATTTTAATTTATATGGTTTGTGTTATTGGGATTTTTTGCACGTTTGTTGCTTCATACTTTAATTTATTTGTTATCCAAAAGAAAAATGCACAGAAGCGATTTGTTTGTAATTTAATTACTGACTTTGTGAAAAAAAAAAAACGATTTAACAATTTAAAAACGCTTGTAGAAATTTAAGGACAGACACAATATCGACCTGCTATGCTTCCCAAATATTGCGCAGCCTGTTTTTGCGCTGCTGTATCTCCCTATAAATTGTCACCCGTTTAACTAAAAATAAAACAACTAGACAAAGAGCCATTCTGAGACACTGCACTGCGTTTTGCTGAATGTTGTGCGGAAGATCAGGCCTGTGCCCGTGTTGCTGTCAGTTGTGACAGTTCCCAGATGGAGGCCGCTACTGTATGCGAGATTGAGTTTCTCACTGAAACAACTCCCTCTCCTTCCAAACCGTCCTCCAAACCTTCTTCAGGCACTCTTGCGCCCCGACTCTTCAAACTAAACATCGGTAACGCGGAGCGAATGAGCCGAGTTTTAAAAGGAATAAAGGCCCCTGATGGAGACATGAGGGCATGCTTGGGAGAAGTGATGGCTAAGCGATGCATCTGTAAGACGAGCAATGGGAAGGATCGCTGATGTTTATTAAGGTAAACTAAACTCTAATATAACATGGCATATAAATTGTTAGTTTAGAATTGGCACTTGACCACCGATTAGCTTTCGAATATCTGTGTTATCAGTGACGTATTCACACGTGGGTCAATATTCAGAAAATCAGTCTATAGCCTATAGAAATTTGTGAGACAACCCTTTATGTTTTATTGTTACTGTTGAACTCATTTTATTTTTCTCTCCGTTGTCGTTATGAGTCATATCAGCATATTTAAGTTGTATTATTTTTTGTACAGTTTGCATTGAGGTGCAAGTCATTTGATCTGGGTAACGAAAATAATGATTAGCCACTCGCATGCAAACACACTGGCAAATATGATTAATTTTCTACGCGCCTAAAATGATGGACTTTTATTAGATTACATGTATTATTACCTTTATTTTATATTTTATAGATTGTGTAATGAGCTGACAATGAGCTGAAATTATAAAAGATTTTATAAACAACAATAACAAAACACTTTTAATGTTTATTGCTGCAAATTGTCATTGCACATTTACGTCGTGGACCGGCACACGCGTAACACCATTCAAAATAGTTTGTCTCGCCAATGCGTCCAGTGTCTCCTTCACAGACATTCAGAAATACTATATTCCAAAAGAAACGGTCAGGTTTTGGGAGAGGAGAGGAAGACCTCCCAAGTGGTCGGGGCAGGCGTGTCATTTCAAGCAAATGCTCCAACACTCCATTTATCCCTGCAAACACGAGGCGACTGCTCTGTTTTGTCGACGATAAACATTTAAAACCCTTAAACGAGAGCATAAATCCAAACTAAGGGGGAAATCACATATGAAAACGGCTGCGTTGTCATACACCGAGCTGTCAAAAATAACAGAACGGAACGTTTCTGGCATAATTTTAACAGCTAAAGTTATAATTATTCATGACGCGCTTGTTTATGCTAAATTTAATTCATATAAGCAACTGTAGAATATGCAAATAAATACGGACGAATTTTTAAAAAATAGTTAATGCAAAGAAATAGGACTAGTTACAATGCATTCTTATGAGGGATCACACTTTCAGTTTTCAGTGTTTATAGATGCGCAACGTTACTGATTAATTATACAGACTGATAAATTATATAGAGAGGTACAAACAGAGTAATTCCGAACATGTTGTTAATATATTTTAAAAAACGCACTTTTAATAAATTGTAGTAGACTAAGTTAGGTAATAGCCTATATGTAACATGGCTAGTGTACAATATTACGGTGAACATCGTGGCTGAATACCTCGATGAAGATTCCCTGTGCTCATCTTTTAATTCGTATGCCCCGTTGGTTATGGAGCAAGTGTCCTAATCATTAAGGGCAGGCCTCATAATACCACCTATTAAGCCCAATAGTAATGTTTTTTTAACTAAACGCCCAGGATTGACATCGTCTGACCCTCACCAGATTCAAGCTTTTACCCCATTCATTTAAACCGAACCTATAGACGAGGTCTGTGTTAAGCCTGTGTTTGAAGATCACCGTTTTTTTGTTGGACGTCGTTGGACTATTTTGTGATAATGCGGGTCAAATTGGAATGAAACGCTTAATCTTTACACGTTCCTCTTTTCCAGATCTCAGTCAAAGGTGATCGCCATTGCGCTTCCCCGGTAAATTATACATACATTTTATTAACTATTACATAATATACATAAATATTACAAATGAAATAGTTGGCTTTTATTACAAATGTTGGCTTATTGTTTCTGCCTATTTCTCAAGACTAAAATGTTATCTTATGTTTTAACTTGTTTTGCAGTAACAACAACAACAACACTATCGTTGGTTGTTAATATTCTATTAACAAATAGCTACTTATTATGCGCTCCCAGCAAAAATAATAATAACATTACAATATAACATATAGAATTTTTAATTGTATCTTTGATAACATCAAATAAATATATTGCAAATGAAAATATATTGCGTTCGGTTACGACTGTTTTAGTCCATGTAACGCAAGTTTACTTATTAAATATGTTTAGTTGTTACGGACAGAAAGAACATTTTTGTAATGTTAACCCCAGTCAGTAGACACCGACATTGTTGTGCTGGGGACAGAGCTGTCGGTTCAGATGATGGTGGCTCATAACAATATCTTTAGCGTCCTTTAATACGTTAGTATATGTATATATATGCATATATATCAATGATATATAAGGGAACGTAAGAAATGTATAGAAATATCAGTTGTTAATACAAGTACATAGTTGTACTACATACATTTTGTTAAGGTTTAGAGGTCAAACATTATCCTTCTATGGCCTCTATAGTGGTGACAGGATGACTGTGTTACTGTCTTATTGCATTGCATAGTAAGTGTGTCATAAATAGGTGTGCATGTTGTCATACAGAGCCTGAAAAGCCATTCATGTTTGTAAAACAAAGTAAAACAAAAGTATTCTTGAATACCAGCAATGGTGAATGCAATACACATATGGTCAGTCAGTTTCCCAACCATCAAAACATCTGTTCCTATGCACACCACAGACCTTGCGTATGCAGCAACAAACAGTATAAAAACCTCATATGGCATGAGGTAAGAAACAAACATTCACTGACTGCATGTGGCTATATAGTGAGGTATGGAGCTAGTGTCCCACTAAAACATGTCAAGATTTTTGGAAAGGTTGGCTTTTTTCACTACTTAAGATTTGATAACTTGGCAGAAGAATAGAGCAAACTCATGGATCAATAATGAAGAGCAGATCAGGGTGTATCCATGGAAACCGTGGTACCATGGCAACCCCAGGTTGTCTGTCAGTCAGGGGCCCCTCAGGCCAGTACATCCGGGAATATGTTCCTCTCCCATCCATCATGGGCAGTAATGGAGAGTTTCTGGAGCAGTCTGTGGCTGACTGTGTTAAACCACAGTGATGACAGCTATCTGCTCTCCTGCTCTGAGCTACCCTTCTCTCTCTGTACATTTACTTTTACATTTATTTCTCTTTCTGATTTTTTGCCTAATAGCAAGCATTACAAAGAGTGCCCTCCATCTCTGCAAAACCTTCCCAGCATGCACTTTAAAATTGGAAACCAGAGGTGCTACATCTGAGAACTATATCGCCAACATTAACGATTACATTCATTGGTGTAACCCACTATAATAACCTGTAATAATACAATCAATCATATATGACTCATGCACTCAAATAAACTAATATTTTGAATGACAATAATAACTAAAGATAAAACCAAGTTTTTAAAAACATCCATCTGCTTATCATTCCAACTACTGGCAATATCACAACTAGCTTTGTCTGAAAACTTTTTATATAGAATATGAATATACTGAAAAGTAATCTTTATATTATGCTTTTAATAATATTATAAGAATTATAAAAAAGAAAGAAAGAAAGAACACAGGGGATCGGATTGCATTCTCTTCCTATTAAAATCACTGCATCCAGGGCACAAATATGCACTTTATTCAGCTGCTAGTGTGAGATGTTAAGAACAGTTAAGATGAAGGGCCTAGCTCAGCTAACGACCAAATGACGACAGTTATTATTGTTGTTGTCCAGGTTCTTCTTCTCTGTCAGTGTTTCTATTTTCCGCACCAAGTCTGTGTAATAAAATAGTCCAAATAGTGGATGGTAACAAAAACGGCATGTGCAATTTAGCGATCTTGCCAATATTCGTTACTAGTGAACATCTGGTGATAATAAATAATTATTACATTACAAAGAAGGGCTTTAAATCTTTAAGGCAGATTCTTTTCTCAAGATCAAGGCAGGTAATTTCGCCCTGAATAAAACAACCCAACTTTATATAGAAAATAATCAAGGGCTTCAAGGGTTTAAACGTGAGAAACGTGATTGAAAGGCTAGCATTACATATTACGATAAATCTGACGGTTTTCATAACCACTTATGTTATAGTATGTATAACTGAGCTGCAATTCAAAATACAGCAAGTCATTTAAACATGTTGCACTGGCATCCGCTATGAAGTGCAAAACAACTTGTTTGCCGTTTCTCTCGTTGCTTTTCCAGCTCAGACACGCGTATTGATTTAGGAAGTGGGTGGCAGATTGATTTGGGACTGAGTGGCCCCATATTTATGAGTCACACAAGTCCACGGGTCTGGGAATATTAAGGCTTCTCATGGGTGGCCGGGCCACTGTGATACACCACACCCACTATTTTCTTGCTTGCAGAATGGTTTTGATCATGTCCACAGAAACACTTTGATTCCATGATTTTAGCACACCAGTCACTCAGATAATACCTGACGCACTCATTGCATTACCTAAGTCGTTTGTATAGCCGATGTGTTAATACTTTTAAATGCAAAGGATGTCTGATTGTGATAACTCCAAACAGTGACATGAATGCAAGGCAAAATCATTTTTAAACGACCTTAAAAAAATAAAAAAAGAGAAACAACGTAACCTCTGGTCTAGGGGGTCCTGCCAATTAAATCAAACGATCTCTGTTACAGTAAGTACAAGGTTTTTATGGATGTGTGATGCTGGTCGTTTTGCTATATTTTAATGACGACGGCAAATATTTATTATAAAACTAACCACAAAACTTTTAAAACTCATAGTAAATAATACATTATATATTTCAATTATTTTAATGTTGTTATACGTGCATTAATATGAAAATAAACATACAGGTTATGTTAAAAAGGAATATGCAAGTTACACAAAAACGCACTTGACGCAAAAACGCATACATAAAAGCTTTAAAGTGTCGCTGTTCTTGACGTTCTGAAATTAATGTAGTCGGAATTGTGTAGTTTTTTTGTACAGCACGATCTATTACATGCAACCTGATTACTGTTGTGTTACACTGATGTGCGTTTGCATGTTTTATTTTCATAAACCGGGTATCGCACAAGCTTCCATGGTTAGTGGGGATATATGGAGATATTAAAAATACCCACTGGCGCGCAGAGAATTATACTAAGAGTAGAAATGTTAAGTAACTAAGTTGACCCTGTTCCCTGTATTGCAGAGGGCAAAACCGGCGCGTTGCTCCCCGGTGTGATATGACGACAATGCCGCACAACTGAACGTCCTTCAGAGAAGCTTTGAAAAGAGGTTAAAATGTGTGAAAAGTTTTGAGTTCAGAACATGTGCAATATTTGCCCCTCCCCACACTCACAAACCAACCAGTATAAGCATCTCCATTCTTTATTCACTGTTGACTGCAAAAACACTGTGCACATTTTTTCATATTTGTTTGTTTCAGGCGTTATGCATTCTTTTGTATTTACGTTTAATATTTTAATACTGAGTTAGTATTAAAAACGGGTGCTACAGTCATTGCATACAAAACGTTTTTCTTACAAAAGAATTTTTTTGATTACATACAACAATTTTCCTATCAAAACAGCACAAATGTAGGGTAAGTGCACAATGCACTTATCCTAAGATGACCATCAATATTTTTAAAATCCAGCCACACCAAAGCCGTCATTAATTATTTTATCAAATTCAGCATTTTTTATCAAATTCAGCCTCAAAAAGATGACCAGTAAAATCATGTGTGGGCAAAAAAGTCATTTTTAACGTACTTAATATAAACACAGTAATGCACAAGCGGGACGTCATGAGCGTGTAAAGAAGGGCCTTAACCAGCTCCTTTTTTAAATAAGGCATGATCCGGATCAACTTAAAGTTGTTCTTATTTATTATTTTGTATGTTTAAAAGCCTTGTTGCAATAAAGTAGACATTATACAATGCATGACTGCAGACAGCATGCCCCATGAAGCTCACATCAGACATTGGCTGATTAGTAGGTCTCTGCTGGTAAATATTGCGCAAGATATAATAATAAAAGCATGATTTTCTAAGCATTTCATTTCATTACATTACATGTTTTCCCTGTAATTTTTAAAGAACTATTAATAGGTGACATAAAACAAAAATCTAGTAAAATAGATTACAACAGAGCTTAGATACGAGCCTGAATGAACAAGAATTATAGCGTTAAAGCCATCGAATTCATGATATTTTTTCCTCTATTATTGATATTTCATGATATTTTTTTCTTTTATTTATAGTATAACGAGTGAACTTAAACAGATAACATTCATAAGAAATTTTAATATTTTTAATTCCGTACAATAATATTTCTATATTTAGATTTTATTGTATTTAGATTTTAAGTATTTTATCATGTCTAGGATGAAGACGCAGTTTTAAGCCCTACTACAGGATCAATGTGGTTACATTTAGGATTGCCCATCCAGGGGCGCTCGTGAGCATCACTCTGAAATCTGAAAATTATAAATGGGACAAACTAGGTCAGACAAACAAGAAGACTTTTAAGTCCACAAGATCCAGGTGATTCTAGTAGCTTTATATATACCTATCCTCATTGCACATTTTGGATGTGTCCACTTCATCGGACACCCCCAATTCGGATCTTGACATTGGTTAGACCAGGTGTGAATTATTGTGACCATGAAAGTATTGTAAACGATTATAGCAGCCTATACACATTTTTTGCACGTGTTTTTGTAGTTAGTCTTGTAGTTAGTTGATATATCTTATTAGAGAATAAATAAAGATACGGAAAAAATAAAATGTATTTCAAACACACAAGTCACATATCCGGGAAGTACATAAATCTCTGAATTGCTCAGTGATGTAGAAGTGGAGGAACTGTAAGCATTTTTATCCACAGCTGTTGATAGTCTATCTGCCAAAAATAGCTGGCGTGCCAAACTGACACCATAGGGTAAGCGCGTCCCCTTGTGGTTGTTACTCGCTATAGTAAAGTTACATGATGCGTTTGTAGCACATATACTAGCTTTTCTACACGGTTACCAAAACAATCATCTAAGAAACCAACAGTACATGCATTACTGTAGAAGTCTGTATATATTCTATATATTATTATTTTTACAGAAAATCAAATTTGTTTATTGTGTTGAAGAATGAACTATGAGACTATCATGATTTTAAAATATTAACTTTCGCAGAATATTGAAAAGGTTAATATGTTTCACTTTTTGTTTTCATTATCATTGTTGTAAACTATGTTGTAAACATCATCACTTGTTGAAAACTTTAGGGCTATCAATCTATACATTAAAGATGCATTTTTATTATATACTATGTAGGTTAACTCATCGCAAATATGAGTAAGTAAATTCAGAATAAGATAAATACAGGTTAACTGACTTTAGAAATCAAAATATTGTATGATTCATTTACACATCATTGAACATACACAGTAAAAAATAAATGTTCAAAAAATCATGACAACATGTTTTTACATTAACTCGTCAAAATAAGTGACATACATTATAAGTCACAACTTTACACCAGTCAAAACTGTAAAACTGTAAGTTGAAATGACTTGTACAGCCAATCTGATTAAACTTAGAAATTTAAGGCAGCAAACATGTTTTACAGTGTACACTTGTCAGTGGCCCACGGTCTATATACGTCTATATAGGCAAAAGACTTTATGAATTGCTTCGATTGAAATGTATTTTTATCTACAGGTAATTACACTAATCTTTAATCTTGTAGGGCAACAAAGCACGGTGGGCAGAGCCTAATTAATATTCATGAGCTAAGCCATAGTGGAAACGAATAGCTATGTCACAAGAGGGCGCCCGATGAAATAAAGGAGCGCAGTGAATCTGGTCAGCGGCGGTTCCGGAACACAGACGGCATTGTTGTTCATGACATGAGTCACTTATTAATGCATGCACATGGTAAACAGGGCCTGTTTTTGTTCGTCTATTTATTAGTGTGGCTATTTATATAGATCGTTGCAACTGGTATACAGTGGCTTACTTTCGCCAATCTTCAGTGTTCATGAATTAGGGTTGAAACAAACCCCTTTAGCGCAAAAAGCTAAACCAGGCACTGACTTAAACAAAGACTCCATGAGAGGGCAGTATTTGAAAAGCAACAATATAGTCAACTTAAATCGCTTTACTCAGAACACAACTTAAAAAGCTTAAACTAGCTAAATAAATTACTAGCTAAATACATTTGATTAGGTATTCCTGTAGCTCAACTGGTAGAGAATCACAAAAATTAGTGGGTTTGATACACATACTGGTCAAATGTATAGCTTGATTGCACTGTAAGTCACTTTGGACATGTGAAAACATGTCAAATGCATTAATTTAATGCAAGTATTGAAACCTTAAGTTCCAAATGTTTAAGTAGCTACTAAGGATACAGTTGATCTGCACAATCTATGTCCCAGATTACCAACATTGTGAATGAACAAAAATCAAAACCTGCAAATGGAGCATCTAAGAGTGCTGTTCCTGGTCTTATTGTAGCATTTCTTTCTATTGCTAACTTATAAGAGTATCACTTTTGTTTTGCGTCTGCATGTCTGCTCTTGCTAGAACTGGAATGGCTCATATAGCACCACACCACAGATGAACAGGATATGCTTGCAAGATATGCATAAAGAAATTAAACGGAAGAGCATGTTACAAAAGCTGACAAATGGTATTATTACTCTAGGCTGGCTTATTCAGTCCTCTTCTTTTCCTGACAAAAAAATTCAAACACAGCTGCCCAATTACACCTTTGTACTAAAGCCATAAGGCACAGAGAACCATTTGTTCAATCCTCCAGAATTGTTTGACACCTCCTATTGTTCTTGTTTTTGCAATCCAATGGCAAAACATAAAGAAAGGTGATACAGAAGAAAGTGAGGTGTTTTAAAGATCCAAACAGAGCCAGTGGTAACAATGTCATGCTAATGTATGCTAATGTACTCATTTAGTCATTGGTCAAAGTTTAATCCAAAATGTATATGTATGGTTTTTGTTGTTCATGCCAGTTTTGTGATTCTTGTTTATATACACCACATCTTTCAAATAAAAAAGTTCCCAATTGTGATACCTTCACATGTATTTTGCTCTTGCTCTGCATAGGAATAAAATCTGAGCTCCATTTGTCCACCCCATTATAACAGTTCTTATAATTTGATCTCAACAGATCCCACTGTTTATGTATAAAGATTGTCACTACGTCAGCTTTAAGTGTTTGTCTTGAATGCATTATATGACACAAAAACAAGGCCCAAAACAAGGCAACGTGATTCAAAATATTTACGAGCGTAACAAACACTTCATTACTACAAGGCAAGTAGGTATATATTTTCCTAAATGTTAAACCGATTTCTAAAAACATCAAGGCATAAGATACACACGTAGCCGTAAATCATAGTGAAACAACAGGCGAGAAAGTAAAGGAAAAGTTGATGTTTGTTAGTTTTACATTAGACTCTAATATACAGCTAAAGCACCTTCATCAGCACATACTATTTTGCTAATGTAACTTGGTGCAATAGTATTTATTTATAGTGTTATATACATTATATTTGTCCCTTAACACTTTTAATGTAAAACGTAAAACCATTTGATTGTGTTTGGGGTGTAGAGATGTTCTCTAAATAATGGATTTTTTTTTACCTCAGCATGTGCTAAGGGACCATATTTGTTTTACAAAGACTCACAACATGAGAATGACTTACCGCTCACTATTTTAAATCCCCGTGTCAGCCAATAGCTAACGAGATCACTAGCGTCGTCATCTGGATCTTATTTTCACATAGAAACTTGACTGTGGTGACAAACAGCCAATGGTGTTTCGTTACAACCACTGAGCGGTAATGTTTCAAATTTGAACGCGTCCCAACCAATCAGATGAGCGCTTTGAGGGTGGAGTCTATGGGCATTTAATCAAGTTTGTGCGCCCTGTAGCACAGCGACAAAACAGTTTACAACGAGACTACGTACATTTTGTTGAGCAGCTTTGGCAGAATATAGGTAAGCTTGACTTTCTTGAAAATATCCGATCGTATTTATTTTAAACTCTTATTTAAAAACAAGCTAGTTTACAATCGTGTATTTTTTTGTTTTTGTACTGTTTTATGCAAAACTTTAAGACACTTGTAACTAGTTGTGCAGGTAGCTCCAGCATCTAATATTTATTATCTTTAACCGTTGGTTTCCCAACTCTTGTTTTGTTTTTTATTATTCGTTTTATTTTGGATCGTGGTCTCTTGTTAAGTTAGGAGCGCAAGCATGACAGGGTGATACTTTAAGGTCGTAATGGAGCGCAGCTTATGTACGGAGACAGTACAGCCATAAGTTCAGAAAAAACACCACACCGACCTCGTGTGGAGACTTTATTTGCTTTTTAACGACTTAAATGTAATATAATAATGTGTTGTCGGCCGAAATTGTGTAGAAGATTTCCTGCTGTTTAGGCGGGAAAACAAAATGGAGGGACGCTTATTGTTCTAGTGGAAACGAAGCAGGAACTTGATCGGATTAACCAGCGTTTACTGAGCAATCGCTTATCTGGTTCACCATAGTTTAAATCTATATCTAAACAGTGATTTTAGTAATAACACATGCCACTTTTTCTTTCTTTGTTTAAATTGTGTTTTAAATAAAGATTTTGATCACTTGTAGAATATTATAGCCATGGGTAAAGATCCTAATAAGCCCAGAGGGAAGACGTCCTCTTATGCTTTCTTTGTGCAAACCTGTCGGGAGGAACATAAGAAGAAAAGCCCAGGAACTTCTGTGAACTTCGCAGAGTTCTCCAAGAAGTGCTCTGAAAGATGGAAGGTAAGTTGAACAGAAGGGCTGTAATGTTTTTCCGGGCATGGTTGTTAGGGAGGGGGCAGGGCAGAATTACACCATGCATCTGTTACTCAAGTGACTGAGGCAAATGTAGGGCAGCCACTCACAATGCCTGGTAGCACCTGCTAATTTTTTTGTTTTGTTTTTAAGACCATGTCGTCCAAGGAAAAAGGAAAGTTTGAGGAAATGGCTAAAAATGACAAGGTCCGCTATGACCGGGAAATGAAAAACTATGTACCCCCTAAAGGTGAAAAGGGAGGGAAAAAGAAGAAAGATCCTAATGCCCCCAAGAGACCACCGTAAGTAATGCACAATATGCCCCTTTTTTATTTTGTAAATATTACCGGTTGTGTAATCTCAAAGGTGTATTTTTGTCTCCTGTCAGATCTGCTTTCTTTGTTTTCTGCTCTGATCATCGCCCAAAGGTGAAGGGTGACAACCCTGGCATCTCCATTGGTGATATTGCAAAGAAGCTTGGTGAAATGTGGTCCAAGCTTTCACAAAAGGAAAAGACTCCTTATGAGCAGAAGGCCATGAAGCTCAAGGAGAAGTATGAGAAGGTAAGAGCAGATGAAATTGAGTTTTAAGCATCTTTTGCAGTTGCAGAGTTTAACAAGCGTTTTGTACCAGGATGTTGCTGCATATCGTGCCAAAGGAGGAAAGGCTGATGGTGGCAAAAAGGGTGGACCAGGCCGGCCAGCAGGAAAGAAAGCAGAGGCAGCAGATGATGACGACGATGATGACGAAGATGAGGAGGACGAGGAGGAAGATGAAGAGGATGATGAGGATGACGACGAGTAAACTATCAGGAAAACTTGAGCTGAGTTATTTGCAAAACAATGTGAATGCGTTTTTGTTAGCATTTATATTTTCAAAACATGTACAGAAATGTGTATAATTGAATACATGTTAAGGTCATGTGCTGTTTTGTAAATGTAACCGCTTTTTAAGCACTGCGTTTTTGTCTAATAGCTGTGGTGTTTGGTTTAGTTTTTCCTGTTATTATTTCTACTGCCATTTTAAGGATAAGGAACAATTGACTTTCTGTAGTGTCTCAGTTTTTAAACTTTGAGCTTTAAACTTGTGTAGCCTGAAGTTTAATTTTTTTTTTTTTACATAAATTTTGTATATTATGACCAATCCCCATGTTTGTTGAGTGCAATTTTGACTTCATTTGACTTATTAAAAATTTTTGCAAAATTTGTTCCATATTGTCTGTGAGCACAACATGTCTGAGCATAGCAGCAATTGTGGATTGTTTATTGTAAGCTGTTTTGTAGGTAATAAGCAAGTTTTTCTTTGATCAGAGTTCTGTACTACTAAAACTTTAAAAACTATTTAACCTAACAAAATTAAAAGGACAAACTGTACACTGAACTTCTGTGGCTGTAGTTGGGTAACACTTTATAATAAGGGTAAACGAAAACCATGTACCTAAATTCTTAGTTTAATCTGTACTAATGATTATTAAAGGCATTAACTAATCGTGAACTAATTAAGTACCTTTTAACTAGTAGTATCTTAACTACTGGACTCTAATTTCGTGTATGGAAAAACAGCCCTAACTACATATGTTTAAATGTCTGCAATATTAATGTATTGAGTTAACTAAATCAAACGGCAATACTTTAAGAAGTATTTTAATTTTAAATTACTTTTGAGTCCATTATATATGGACTCGAAAGAAAGCCCAAACATGCCTGTAAAGCCACACAAGGTAAAATGTTGTAACATTACAACATATCTTCCTAAAAAACGTGCAAACGTGACTTTATTAATTCGGTTTCCAAAAAGCGCCGACGGTGGATTAAAATGTCAGGATTACCGCAGCAACAAATCTCACACGTCGAGAGAGCGCCTCGAGTGCGCCCCTAATAACTGTCCCACCAGAAACAAAACCTACATACTGTAGTTCCCAAAAATGTAGTTATGACTAAACATATGCGAACAGTAACAGTTGTTAGTGATTATAGAGTTATTTGTCTAATTTCTACGTTTGATTAGACGAATCTGTGTTTATAAATAGCAAAAAGAAATCATGCGATATAATTTGTCCCATTAATTCAAAGACAGAGTAGTCGCCTTCATTTCCATCGGAGCCCGATTATAATTGTTAACTACTTGCCAAGTTCAGCTCATCAATTATTATACACAATATAAAACACATGCAGTAACACAACGAGTATTCAGCCCAGTTAATTTGTCATCTGGTAACCACTTTCAAAAAGGTGGAGAAACAGTATCATCAAGGACTTATGTAGGTACAGCATCATCAGTATTTTCTACGCCTTATGAGGATCAACTAATCTTGGGCCACCCAGTAATGTTTATGAAATGCTGCAGATGTCAAAAGCTCAAATTATTATAATAAATTATTATTATTATTCAATGTCAAAGTCAAGGCATTTTTTTTACCTTCTTTTTTCCCTTTGTTTCTTTTTAACTTTGCAGGTCTTACACGCACAGACATGACTTCCCTTATCTAAAAGGTCTATTGTCAGTTCATGTTTTTTTTTAACAAATTGTTTCAACTGGACAATACAAGAACTGACTGGGAAAAATTCAATTTATTTTCTTAAAAAAAGTTAGATATTTACACCTTCATTGGAAAGCCCGCCGTATCTCAAAATGTTAATTCAGAAATAGCCATATTTACATTGTACAAAAACAGCTAGCTAGCTGATTTTTGGCCATGGACAGAAACATCTGTCCAGTGATTATAAAAAAAATCAATAATTGATTTTCACATGTAAATATCTGTTCCCCCAACCAACCAGTTATGCAGTAGACACAAATATACATATATTAGTTTTTTTAATCATTACTCTATTACCCATTTCTTTCTACTTCCATGCGTCACCCATAGAATATGGCAAAAATGTGCCACTGTGCAAAAGACCAAAATTATTCAAGTGGCAGGTTGTCCTTACAAAAATAATGAAGGTCTTGTGTTTAAAAAATATATATGCTCTCCAGTATTTGATGGACAACCTATACTTTATAATGCAGCAGCAACAAAAGACCACGTGGTGTTTTTTTTATCTTCTGTAAAACAAGAAAATGAAATAAAAAAATTCCACAGAAAATCCCATGCAATAGACACTGGGGACAAACAGAAAAGTTCATGATGCTCAGTGTATTGCTCTGAGTAATTCTGGTGATGATTAAAACTGCATGTGTCTCATTTAGTCGTGTGTATACTAGTAAACCTGTTGCTGTAGACGAGTCAGTTTTTATCCTAAAACTGCTTTTGAAACAGTACAGCCTGGCTTTCAAACAGCCACAATATTGTTCATCTCCCACTTTTGGGAGCTTTTGCTGATGTCACAGTCAGCTATATAAACCTTGTGCAAGACATCAGAGCGATCCAAGCATTTTCCCGTAGGTATATGTGTGAACCGATGCAGATCCTGAAAAAATTCGAAAGCGTTTGAAATGTTTAGGGAAGAAAAGAAACAGCACAGTACAACAATGAAGTTTAATTTGCATAAACATCTGATTATTCACAGACTAACAACAATTATTCCAACATGTTTTGTCAAACACTGACAAAATGGTTGATTTGTGATAAAACCAGTGATTTTTTTAGATATCTTACTGAGGCTGCATTTTCAAAGAGGTTTGAACATACCTTAAAGTATCTCCACTCTGTATACTCGTTCACGTTACAGTTTGTTATGATCACTGCAGATCCGTCTACACTCTTGGCCAGGCACTGGTCGTACTGCATGAGCTGGTTAGCTTCATTTATTCTAAAGAGCTGTGGCAACCGCAAAAACATATGAAATAAGAACATGAGGAACTAGTCCTTTGAAAATGGTCATAGCAGCAAAACACTGCTAAATATTTTTCCCCTCTACCTGATTCCCACCCATCCTATGACAGGGCCCAATCGCCACATTTCCACCTTTGGTATGGCCCATGCTGTCTATGCAATAGCTAGTCTCAAACCCGCGGATCTATTGGAAGACAATGCAACGGAAAGATGATAAATGCCACTAATTTAATCAACTGCATTACTGAACAGGATAGACAGATGTACCTCTCCCCATTCTACATTCCTTGAAGGCAGTGGGTAGTGTAAGGGGATGTCGTAAGCAATCTCCTCCATGAACCACTTGAAGCTCTTGCATCTGTGTTCCTCTCTAAACTTTTTCAAGGCGCTAATGTCTCCATAAGCCAGCATGAGAGTTTCTGGCCGGCTGGCATAGAAATAGTCCTTATACTCATCCCACCACACCTCGACCACCCGCACATAGTTCTATACACAGCCAGAAAGAAAGAAGAGTACAAGTCAGAGGATGGATCTTAAATGCATCACTTTTCCAGAATAAAACTCTCCTATAGCAAAACAGTGAAATCATCAAATGTGATCATGGAATAAACCAGGTTCAAGCTGACCTTGAGCGTGGGGGAGGAGCCTACATGAGCAGGAGGTGGGTTTCCCTGCCAGTTTGGCAGACGGTAGATGTGCCCCACCCGTGAACATGGCACAAACAGAAGCTGCCCACCACACTGCCATATCTGCAGAGAACACACAGCATGGCAAGGATTCAGTGCACACTCACAAATAAACAGCTTAGGTCGGCTAAATATGTTGCCCTATGCAGCTATAGTTGAAACCATTAACTTCATTCTCTCTTTATGGAAAAACAAATGTAACTAATGTAATAAAATAAATCAAATTAAAAAGACCATTACCATTTTAAGCAAGTCTTACCTTGTATGAGATCTCAAAGTTTTCTCCTCCCCAGATCTGAAGGCCTGGATCATAAAGGCCCAGTTCAAAGAAGAAATCTCTCTCTATTGCAAAGAGCCCACCAGCCATGGCAGGAGATCTGACACACAAATTTAACCATCAGTAGCGTTTCCCCATTACACTTTACACAAGTACATATTTACAGCACTAGACCACAAAAAGACACCAAAAATGTGCAGGGTTGCAGAGAACAGCATGTAGAAATGCAGGTTGTGCCATGCTTTTAAACAGCCATCATCATGTAACAGAGTCAGCATAATTCTGCAAAAGAGTGTCTCTTTGTAGATGTTACAATGTAGCAACAAATCAGCTTGTGAAGAAAACAGCAGAAAACAGTACAGCATGTTTGGAAGCATAAACGCTTTCCCAAGTGTTATTGCTCAATGCATGTAAACTGGGATACACATAAATCAAGACAGGGATTATGTTGTTAAAATGTACAAGCCTACATGCAAACAAAGGCAGGAACAAGGACTGCAAGTCAATAATTGTTGAGCGACTTAGCCAAAAGGGCCAAAATGGAGCCATAGTAAATCAAGTATTTTTAAAAAATACACTTTATTGTTTGATGACCCCTCGTAGCAGTTAGTATGCAGCTTAAGCACTTTGCAGTAAGTACACATATAAACAGAGCTGATCAAAATCAAAACAGACCAACACCGATTTTTATACAGTACAGGTCTCTCCCATTATGCAGGCAGTGGTTGGCTCAGCTCAGCATAGCTCAGACTCAGCACCAAATTACCGATATGGCTCAGTTTTAGTTAGTCTCTGCTGCTTCTCCTTGCTACTCAGAGGTACACGTTTCCAAAGCATGCTCCAGTCCCATGCTCCTCTGGCAAAGCCATCCTCGTCCCCCCCCAACTGGGGCTTGATGGTGAATGTCTTGCCTTTTATAGCATCTATAAGTGGCACTGTACACACCGTTCTGAGCGTACACACAGTATGGAGGAGAGGTAGGGGTAGGTCCATGCAACCAAACACAGCAACACACACACACACATACACAGGGAGGGGGGTGCAGGAGAGAGAAAGAGTGGGTTTAATGATCATGCTTTAGGGATCGTGAAGGCCGCGTTTACCGGTAAGGCTCTGTCTTATGCTTTCTCTTAGCCTTCTCCCTGCTGCTGAGCGGGACCCTTTTCCACAGGAGGGTCCAGTCCCAGGCGCCTCGCGCCAGGCCGTCCTCATCTCCGCCCTGCTGGGGCTCTACGGTATAATAATTGCCGTCTATGTAATCTATCAATGGTACAGTGCAGACCGTTCTGCAATGTTAACACAACATAATATTAACAATATATTTCGGATAGGATAAAAAAATACACCTTACCTGCATAGCGCTTTACAAAGATACATTTAAAGAAGGAAATATCATTCTATACATCTTACCACATTCGCACCTTCATTTAACCATAAAAATGCCTGTAGAAAGATCTTTTTCAGTGGGCATAAAATGAGCCTAGAGCTCAAGTCATACCTGTCTTTTGAAATGGGGGCCACCAGTGGGGCGTACCAGTTTACTCCAACCTCACAATGTGCATCCAAGTAGATCAGCACCTGCGGACAGAACCACAGCGTGAGACAAACAAACACATGCATTTGTATACCCAGCATACAGTGCACTATGGGGCCCAAACCTGTCCCAGAGTGGCTATGCGGGCCCCTATGCTCCTGGCCTGGATCAGACCTTCTCTCTTCTCATTGCGAAACAGTTTAACAAGTCCGTTCCACTGTTTTATGTATTCCTCCAGCCTCTCTTTAAGATGTACTAGACAGAAAACACACACAAATGTACTTCAGCCTTGTTTAGGCATTTAAACATTTTCAACTAGTTACTCTATTTATTGTTGTTTACAATCAGACATTTTTTGGAACGGTTTTTTACTGCACAGTGATGTTTGGAAATGGATGTATAAAGTACTAATGCTTCATGCGTTCATAAGCTCAGCACTGCATTGATACAACATGAAGGATATAAACAGAGGCAAAATATCAGATTTGCAGCCTGCACTTTCCATACTGATTGCAACTCAGGTCAATTAGCATATTGCTGACATGTGTGTTAATACTACAGTGATTTGATTATGCCTGTGCAAATGCAAAATAACCAACTAATCAAAACTGTGTGCAGAGTGAACAAAGTCTTACTGACCTTTACAACCAAGTGCTTCAAACTATCTATCAACAGACAACTCTATATAGTCTTTATTGATTCTCATTGGCCAAGTCTGATGAACTGCATTCATTCGTAGCTCCCCTCTGAATGATCTTTCAAAAGAGTAATGATCTCTATTCAATAACAGCCTGCCTGCCCCATAATAATGAATTAGTCATTAATAGCATCAGTCTTCAGCCAGACCACCTACAGGTTGTGGCAACGGTATGACTCTGTACAAAACACACTCTCTAGGTGATATCTGAAAACTAAAATCATTTTCTTAAAGCTGTTACTGAGAAAAATGTTTAAAAGAATGTGACAGTCCAAAACAAGTACTGGAAATGTTGTCAAATTATCAAGGGGATATTAAGAGGACTGAGGGCCAATGAAAATCCCACTGGAAGTCTGGTAGGGAATGGACTACAGAGGGTAGAGTAACAGTGTAAATCCTAAGGTTGTGAAAGCTAATTTGAAACTTCCAAACACTCCTCAGTAAAGATAACAGGACAGCCTCTTTGCTTGTTGTCTTGGTTTGCTCTGTAAAGCTGTGTATGCAATAAATAACAACATTTAAACTATGCAGCATTTTGTCACTACACCATTCACCTGCTCATTGGAAAAAGTAGCTTGTTAATAAAGAATCGATAGTGTTAAAAACAACTGAAACAAACAGTTACTGTCACATAAAATGTAGTTAGTATAGTTAAAAAAGTTAGTGTTGACACATTTGGTTAAGTATTCTTCAAAACTGGTGAATACATAAAAAAATACGTAAATGACTGTGCCTTCTTTAAAAAGTCTATATCAACACAACTGTGCCTCACTGGCAGTGCGGGTTTTATTGGACAACCTCATTCAATGTCGCCATGAGTATTTTTTGTTAGATAGAACAATAAGCTCAAACATAGAGCCCTGAGCTGAAACTCAATCAGAGCACACACACACACACACACACACTAGTGTTTGATGAAGAAATATAAACTCATGCTACCTTTGTTACTATAGTCATCAATCATGACAATCTCAGCCAGGTATCTCCTGGGGGTTCTTTTGATGATGCTGTGCACCGTCCTCATCAGAGTGGACCAGCCCTCATTGTGGAAGACGATGATCACGCTGGAGGTGAGGAGGTTCTCGTCATAGTGCCAATATTTACACCTGAGGAAAATACACACTGTTATAGTGCCAATATATAGTGTAAATATCCTTGGATATTTTTGTCTTTTGTACAGCTGCTTTGCAACAATGCACCATTGTGAAAAGCGCTTTATAAATAAACTTGAACTTGAACTTGTTATGAAGCCGCTCTCTACTGGACGTAAAGCATATGTGTGTGAGGTCTGTCCTACTGATAAACAGTTTACACACACACACACACACACACACACACAGAAATATAGAGTTTATGCTATAAACATGAAGAGCATGCACAATCGTGATACAATCCAAAAAAATGTTTTTGTCTTGTTTGTAGATTTTAGGTGGGTCATTTACACTGAGGCTCAGTGCAGAACTATCATGTTCTAAAACAGCACAAACAGAATTGTTTAGTAAAAAACTAGTTAAAAATGATGCACAATTAACACTTCGCAAGCTGTCTAAAGCAAAAACGACATAAGCAAGCCTGCATGTGATATATGGACTAGGTTCAATTTATTCACTGTTCTAACCAGCACATACTTTATCCCAATACCATACAAATAACTGTTTTCTGCCCAGGCCAGCAACACAATCAGTCTGAGTAATGCTATCTTTCCTTGGTGGTTTAGCCTGTTTCATCATAAAATTTCAGTTTCAGTGTTCTGGTATTGGAAGTGAGTGCATGAAGTTCTAACTGTGGCACAATAAAGCCACTGGACTGGAAGAGCAACTCATTCACATGATGTTTTTTCTCACTGGTGATCAGGGTGTGTTGCTGTGGAGCATCTCACCACGCTAATGCTAAATATTAACTGAACGTTAATATTTGATTGAAGAGTTCAATGTTTCTGCAGAGTGTGTGAGCAACATAATTTCATATCTTGAGATAAATCATGATGGTGCAAGATCATTGTCAGTCTCTACACTGGCTCTTTACAGATTTATGCAAGGATTCTACCAGAAAGCACTCAAAATAATCACATTTACGGATTTCAAAAACATATAATTGCATGTTTCAATGATAATTTTGCAATCTAGACATAATAATTTTAAATATATTTTGAAATTTGTCCAGAAGTTCTTGGAACTTGCCACACTTTGCTTTAGTTTCTTAGTGCATGGTATGAGATACGTCACTGCAAAATATTGCAGGCTGTGCATTAAAGTTATGAAGTACTGTATAGCTGTAATTAAAACACAAAGCTACATTAAAATTGTGTGCAGGTACAGTAGAAATGTAGAAAATAAAACATGGTTTAAAAGGTTCAAAACATAACTGTCTGGGGAGATTAGGTTAAATCTTTACAAAGCATTCACAAAAATGATCTTTTGACTGGTGTGTTCATTCTCAAGCCTGCATCAGTGTGGTCAGTGGACTACCAAATTAAATGCTACAAATCTTAGAGGATCTTATATTATTAAAACTGGTCAGATTTCTCACACTGCACAGAATAAATACATAACATAAACCTAACACAAACATATCTGTCTATCTGTTCCTGAAGACAAAAAGAACGCCTTCAAAGACAAAAATTGAAGCCCTATAGACCCACTATGAAACTACAAATTATTAAACTGGTTTTACAAACACACTCTTTTACTATGAATCCTGACCCTATTTTGAAATATGTTCTGAATTAGCAATTTTCGGTCTACCGTCCTAATAGGAACTACTACAAAAATAAACTATATAACATGTATGTCCTAAAAGAAACCCTACAACAGTGCCCTTCAATTATTTTCTTATGCCAGATTTACCAGATGAAAACTTAAGGGGGGCTGGGAAAACCGGTTCCAGAGTAAATATTACACCTTTACACTCACTGTAACTAACATGCTTACATGGAAAATAAAACTCATCTGAAGTTCATAGCCTGACCTAACAAATAGGTTTCGATCAATTTTACTTTGCAAAAAAAACAACAACAACATAATAATAACTGGAACAATTATGGCTTAACATTTACATTAGGAAAACTGAGAAATAACATTTAAAAGATCTGGTAAAGACCATTAATTTGAGAATATCAAGCCACATTGGAATCTTATACATAGCTGTCATTTCTGTACTGGACATGAAAAAGACATTCTGGAAAAGGTAAACACTATTCTTTCTTTAAAAACCTTGAATAGAAGCCACCACAGATGTGGCCACCATTGACAGAGCCCTACCCTACAAGTCATTGTGACTTTTATCCAAACTGGATGACCTAGTCAAAGGTGAGGCTGAACCTTTTAGCTATCACTTCTAAAGCTATATACATCAGTACAGCAGACTCAGTCAGATAATCCTGCTTTTCCAATATGGGTGGAGTAAATGAGAGAGAGAGAGATGCTTGTAACTTCATTGTGACGTTGACGTGGACAAACAACATTTGTGTAGCTGAATTATGTTAATATTCTATTTCGAAACAATGCCAAACAATGCCAGGTTTAGTTGCCCAGCAGTCTCATTACTAACACACCCACATTCTCCCCTCACACACGCTAACATTAACAAATGAATGTGACTTGCATCCTTACTTACTCTTCATGCCTCAAGTCGCCAATAGTTCGATCCAGAGAGATCATGTCGCTGGCTACCATATTAAAGCCAAATTCCTTAATGCTGGCCTGGACTGCATCGTTGTACTCTGGTCCCAGCACAAACGGTTTGCTGCCCTCCCCTGGTCCACCCTCAACACCCTGAGGCTCTGGTTCTTTAGGCTCAAAGTTACCCAGCATCCCCATCTTCAACACAGGTTCACTGTACACATTGGTGTGGGGCTTGAAAGTGACGTATTGCTTCTGGATCACGTTTTCCTGGTTCAGGTTCACAACCGGCTTAAACTGGCCAGCCATCTCATTCTTTGGAGGGTTGGGCTGCAAAAGTTTACCTGCATCTCTTCCTGCCTAAAATGATAAGAAACTATAAGCCAAAAATATAATGGTTGCTGTTTTTCCTAGTAGATTTTAAGTATATTAATTACTATGTGCAAACACTCAGACAAGGAATTTACATCATTCTAAACACTTACACAAGCACTGACACACTGAAAATGCAGTCATGCATACAACAAGATTGTGTTTGAGAAAACTTTGTACAGTTAAATAGACTAAATAAAGACTAAAAAGTGGGTGCTGGCGTATAGTAACTTATTTTACTGATATTTTATTCAAACTGCTACCCCTTATTGAATCTTTAAAACCACCAATATTGAAACAGCAAACAATCCAAACAGACGAACATAAATGGACAGATCACAGGAAATCAGGCCAATGTAAATGTGACACAAATGATGCGTGTCTTAGATAATTCAAAAGTAAAGACAGTAACAACCTTCTGGATTTAAGTTGAATTTGCTAAACATGAGGATGTACAGAACCCACATTTAGTTCTCTTTACTAACAGCTTACAGCAGATCTGCGTTATAACACGAGTGTGAATGTTTGATCTGAATTGAAAACCGTCTCTGGGTGATGAATATAAACCTCGTTCTGCTGTCAATGAATCGCGCTACTCATCTCCATGACAACGGCAGAAGTTAGCCAGCTGATCGCAGTGGCAGCCAAGCACAATTAATACTAACATATAATTTAATACAAAGAAAACGTGCAATATAACATCATAGATCGGTCATTAAAGTGATACTTCACCAGGCCAGCCGCGAACGGGTTATCGTCGTCTGCTTTGGGTGTCAGGGAAGACCAAAGCAAAACCAGCCCCAGAAATGTGCCGATGACCAGCAGACGTCGAGGGATAACTCTACATTTCAGCCTCATTTTTAAGAATAAGTTGAAAAATTACATAGGAAACAAAGAAAAACGAGCTAGAATGAATATATAAAGACCGCAGCCTCAATGACCGCGTCCAGATCCAGACTCTCCCTCTTCTGTACCCCATTCAATTAAACTCCCACTGTTCTCGCTATGATCGGTCATGGAAAGGGTGTTACCAAGCCCCGGGCGGCACTCACGGATGTGAGTGAACACACACGGACCTGCGGTATGAATACAATTTAAATACAGGTAAAGAGCTTGTTAAAAACTTGAGCCTCAATGAATGAAGGCTTCCAATGGTGTTGCAGCACAGGTGTGTTACAAATAATGTAAAAAAGTTTTTTGTATTGAGTCATTGTGCATAACAGCTGAAATTGTGTCATGCTTGCTTTATAAAAATTGGACACCAATTTTTCCTATCATATGGCACTTGGGAAGTGTTAATTCTGAATAATATTGTTCCCAGAATTTAAAAAACTCTGGGAAAACTTTTATTTGGGAACTTCAGGAACAGTTAACATATTTAGCATTTTTATAAATTATTTTAAAAGTGTGAATGTGTGTGTTTACGCGAGATTCTCCTTAACAACATGTTTATGTGTGCAACACTGCCATCTTAAGTTTATGGAGATAGGGGATCTACAGGCTCTTTCTGTAGATTCTTGTCTGTTTGGATTTTGCCCCTGGTTTTGTTAAAGCCATTTTGCAGCCTAGACCAGATTATATTTCTAAGTGGTGTTTCAAGTCTTCTGTCGTCCACTGCATGAGTCTCCGAAACAGGCTAGGCTTCACTTGTTGTGTCCAATCAGAACTTTGAAGATCTATTGTCCACAGTTCAAGCCAGTGGCATAAGACCTCTTAGCTGTTAGTCTGTTTTGGTGGTTGCAACTGAGGTTATGCAGCTACCAAACAGTGCTTATCTCACTGGATCACGGATGCTATTACCCTGGTCTATGAGTCTTGTGATTTAGTGTCACCCCTGGGTATTAGGACCCATTCTACCAGCAATGTAGCATCATCCAAGAAACTGTCTAGAGGAGTATTTCCAGGTGATGTTTGTTTAACCTTGACCTGCCTATGAAAAGGTTTGATTTCACACGTGTTTAGACCCAGGCCCAACTAAAGCACATACCCCATAGTGTCAAAGCCATGGCGTAGCACTATATTAATGTAAATTAACTATATAACTAAAATTAAACTAAAAGTTCAGCACATTAGATTATCCACACAAAAATGCCAGTTTGGTTTTAAACACTACAGTACAATACAGTGCATTAAACTTACACATTTGGTTAATTAAGTAAATATTTAAAATGATAAACAAATAAGTATTTAGCTTGTGTTGCTCCCGTTCTTTGTAAAACATAAAGAATTGCTAAATTTGTAATATCTATGTATAATGCCTAAGTGGAAAGGGCAAGTAATAAGACTAAATGATGTTCAGACAAAGGTTTTTTTTTTTCAAAATTGGATTATTAAAACAATGGAAGTGACGTTTAACAGAGTTGTACTATGGACAACTCACCACCAGAGGGAGACAAACCAATCCTTTTGGAATATAAAGCATGAGGCATTAGCGTAATATTTTTGGTTGAAGGAACAGACTACTGAGACAAAAACAACACACATCAACTCCTTTCCTGCTTTATTTATAGACGAGAAACTCTTTAACAAGATAGATTCCATTGAAAAAGTGAAATATCCCATTTAATTGGGTCACTGCCTCAACCCAGTTTACAGATACAAGAGATAATAAAAATCATTGTCAATACACATAACTTAAATTTGGAAAAGGCACCAAATAAATACAAATAAATATACAGTCAAAACAATCCCAGAAAAAAATAAATAGGGATACAAAAAAGAGCAAATTTTTTTCCCTTTCTGGGTTTGTACAAATCCACCATGCAATCCTCAAGGAGTGAGACAGAACATTCTTTCATTGGACCTTTGAAGTCCTAAAGTTGCTCTGTTTTTCAATGTATAGGAAGCAACTAGGGCCAACAAGACCCCACAACAGAGACAGAGAGAGTCTGGGCTGTGCATAATCTCCTTGACCAGCAAGGTGCTCCATGTGGAAGTGTTTCCACTAGCATCGTGTCTCTCTGTTTTTAGTCCCCTCACTGAATATCCTGCACTTGCTCAGTCTGCTGCAGAACCGTGACAGGAACCCACAGACAGAACATCCCCCCCACGCTAAGGATTGTGGGAGATGTGTGTGAGAGCCAGCTGACCACAACTCCAGGTCCTATGAGCTTGTGGCACTGTTGAATTTGTCTAAAATGGTGGCGTTGACTCTCTGGAAGATCCACTGTTGTGTTGTGGACTGTGGGTCGCACTTGTTCATGAAAATCCGCTTATCACCAGGGCTACAGTCCATGCAGCCGCTGCTCACCAGGTGGTGCAAAGATTTATTCTGCAGCCAGATGAAGAGAGAGAGAGAGAGAGAGAGAGAGAGAGAGAGAGAGAGCGAGAGAGAGAGAGAGAGAGAGAGAGAGAGAGAGAGAGTGTAAAATAATAATACATAAGCAAGAAACAGTCACCGTGACCTCAGCAGTGGTCTGTCAGATTACAGGGGTGGAACTGAAGAACCCAGCACAGATTGTTTTCCCCTCAGCCTAATCAGAAAAGCTGACTTGATTTCATGACTTCATGAGAAATCAAGTCATTTAAGGAGCATGCTGGAGAGAGTGCATGTGACAGAGAGAGAATGACTGAGAGACAAAGGGAGGTGAAAGGTAAGCACAAGTAAAAGGATCGAAGCTTCATGATCAATCTCCAAACTAAAACACTGTACAGAGAGAAGCAGAGATAACAAAGACGGTCTCTCCGCATAAAAGACTTTCCACGCCGCACAGGTCATGTATATTCTGTGCTAAAAACTACTGCGTATGCCAAACAGAACGGGTGAAAATAGAGGATGCGTCCCTCAGGGAGTGATCAGGCTGAGCAGAGGAGGGACATGTCTTCGGGTCTGCGGCTACAGTTCTGTGCGGTTCTCCCCTGGGTTGATTTACTGTTCCATGTGCCTCAGGCGGCTCCACTGCCAGGTTCCACCTCTTCCTTTTAACTGTACTGCATGTTTCCTCTCTGTATAGCGCTGTCATTGACCTATCATACAATGACAGAGATTTCCTTGCATGGTGCCGTAAAGCTCTTGCGTGAGTGGGAATATCTCAGTTCAGGCTCTCAGGAGCTTGCTAGAGGACTGGAAAACCGTGCTTCCATATTAGGGTCTATCATTTCTGATAGGCACAGAGCTGTGCGCATTAATCCGCAGGGGCTTCCGTAACAAGCCCTAGCGCTTATATGTTGCTATAGTAAGATATATTTTATTGACCTCTCAGGGGGGACGCAGAGAGGGAATAAGAAAGACATGCAGTTCTTTGATTTTTCCTTAGAGATGGTATATATGAAAATGTATGAAGCAATTTAAAAAAGTAACATTTGGGCGTAACACATTACTCATTTTCAAGACAATGCAATGCATTTTGTCTTAAGTCCTCCACTCCTAAACATGGTGTTATTTTTGTCACTATTTTAAGCTGATGATAAATATGCAAGTATGGTACCAGTCAAAAGTTGGGAGATATTTGAGTGGGTTTATGTTTATCATGGTCCTAAAACCTTTTTACATTTAAAGGCTTAAATGCTTAAAACAGCTTGTGGCTATATCATAACTAAGCTTTAAGTATTTGTTCTTATTTTGTACATGGAAGAATTAGAGCTAACAATCAGCTAACAAGTGCTCAGCACACATGAAAACTCAACCCAAGATGCACCTTATACCAAAAATGTCTACAATCTAAGCAAAGGCTACTGTGAAGAAGCTTAAATATACCTGGTATATTAAAAGTAGATTGTGTCCAGACCTTTGACTGATATTACATATGATATTACTGCATTACCTTCCTGTAGCTCCAGTGCTGGTTGCCCTTCATACCGTGACAATCATACAGGGTGACGGGGCTGTTCTGACTAATGGCATCGAAACAGAATTTCCTGGTGTGCAAAGGATCTCCAGGCCTGATGTCTTCTCTCCAGCCAAACGTGAAAATCTAACCACCACAGAGAACAGCAGTACCCTCAGTTTCAAAGATCTTCATGTTTGAACATCGGTCAAATCAATCATAAGGTTTTATTTGAGAAACTACACTGGTAGTTAGTTACCAAGCCATTTCATTTCTCAAATATGTGATACAAATATGCTCCAAAAAATGCTGGAGTCAAAACTTTTTTTGTGTGCTGTAGACAAGAGTGTGACATCAGTGTGAGAAGAGAAGAGGAGATGGGAATAGAAGAGGTCTTATACCTGCTCATGTGCCCAGGTCCTCTCTGCCCCCTCTTTCAGACACGTATCCAAACGCAGCTCTGTGCCTGTGGAGCCGTGCTTAGAGTCAATGCACAAACCGGACGCCATGTTACGGATCTAAAGAAAAAGAAAATAGCTCTGATTAACACAACATTTTAAAAGTATTTATACAAGGATTAATAACGGTTAACTTTATGTCACTGATTTTTATATGCTATTTATAAGGATATATACTGTAACTGGAGCATATCAAATACCTCAAATATTACATTCGATTTTATGTTATAGAACTGCATTTTCTAACCAAAACTATTATAAGTTCTTTAATGACCTCTGTGCTGCGTTTGGATGTAGATCTTTAAGGTTGTAGAATGTTAGTCAAAGTTTTACTTCTTCCGCAGTTGAGCAGTGAGCAACGCTGTGACCCCTGAACTCCAACCTGTTCAATAGCCAATCGCCCAACTGTTCAAAGACACACATTCCTCTCTGCACGTACTCCAGAGAGTTCTGTCTAAGTTTTTACATTGTTTAAGGCACTCAGGTGCACCCGACCGTTGTCACAGCGCAGCTCAATAATGCATGAGAGGCTGCAGTCACTGCATCTTCAGCAAAGAAGAGGCGTGAGCAACAGTTCTGGGTCAATTCTGCTCACTTATTCTCCTCACTAGGGAGACATGAGGGTGCCAGGGCCTGAGGCAAGGTCACACACACACACACACACACACAGTCCAGACAAGAACTACACTGGGAACACACTCTGCTGTGCAGGGTAATGCATGCATCTGCTTTCACTGTGATATTGTGATATACTGTTATTGTGCACCGCATACCAAAACTATCAGAGGAAATAAAGATTACAGAGTGTTTGCTGGAGCCTGTTTCCACAAATATGTTTTTCTCACGCTCATGAGTCCTGAACATTCGAGACGTTCTTGGCAAGGCATGACTGTAATTGGAAATCAGTAGACTGCACAAATCAACATGAAGTTCAGTTCAGCGATTGGGTGAATACACGACGCAGGATAGATGCGAAATTAGTTTGCCGCTTCCTTCCTGTCAGTGACTGGACGCATTTACTGCTGCTTACAGTTTAAAGCAAAAAAATAAATCACTCACTAAAAATACTCTAAAAACAGAATCAAATACTTCAGCTTTCATGGCTGATGAACAAGGTTTTTGGGGCCAGTGGGGACACTGTGACATCAGAATGAAATGTCTCAACAACGACAGTTGTTTTTATTTCATTCAGGTAAACCCTTAGTGGCTAATTATTTACAGGAATGAAGACAGCGCACCTTGTTTGAGCTGTAATTTCTTTTGAAATGGGCTGGATTGGAGAATTTGGCGAGGACGAGTCTTACAAATAGAACAAAATGAAACAGAAAAGCAAGGTCACACGATGGCCTGGCTCATAGTTTATTCTTAAAAGCTTCAGAGGTTATAAAAAGAAATAATGTTTACTTTATTTTTTTGTCTATTAGCAGGCCCTCGCTATCTGTTTTGACCTTGTCACAGATTGAGGTTTATCTGAACGAATTATTTGACTTTTTCAAACAGAGTAACTAAGACCTGCATTTGACTCTAATTTATTGCTGGATACAGCCAACACCACATTTCTGTAGAGCAGCTACAAATGTGTTTAAATATCTTTTACACAGCTCAGACGCCCCCATATAAGACGTTTCGACAGCATTACTGTTTCTCCTTCTGTTCTTCCCTCAGGAACTTTTCCTGCAGCTGAAATGCAACAGCGTGCTACCAGCAATGCCAAGGTCATGGCATGCCCTAAATGCACTGTGAGTCACTCTGAATAATGCGGCTGTGAAATATTTACAGTAAGTGTGACAATTCTTCCCATAGACCTCAGAATCATTTTTAGGTGCTGCTAACCAGCTCAATCACCAGCAACAACTAGCTGTTCATGCAAAGAATTTTTATAATGCTGAAAGAAATAAAAAAAACTAAATTCTTATACATAGGGTTCATTTTTAAATGGCTTTATATTAGTAAATAAAATAAATAAAAAATAAGTATATATTATAAATGACACACACACACACACACACACACACACACACACACACACACACACACACACACATATAATATCATATATACTTTATGTATGTGTATATATATATATATATATATATATATATATGTGTGTGTATGTGTACACACATATATGTGTGTGTGTGTGTGTGTGTATATGTATGTATGTATATATGTCATTTATAATATACAGTATATATAAAGTAATAAAAAAATTCTACCCTGGCAAGGTTACGCTGTATGTAATGAGGGGTTGTTTGGAGGTAAGAAGTAAATATCGCAGCATCAGATCAATCAGTCTCGGATCTCTCCTCTCTTTTGCTCTTAAACTGCAGGGAGTTACTCTAAAATGGGCCTAAAAACTGTATTTACCTCGTACAGCCTTTGACAGCGACAGCTATTGGCATGAAAGTCAAGCAGCTGCCTGAAAAGTCAGCTGATTGCATTATTTAAAGTGATTGGAGTGTACTGAGGAGGCAGCTGTGGGAGAGAGAGAGTATATGTTTATGGGCGTGCAGCTGGACGGGTGGGATTAGACGTGGTGGCGTCTGTTTGACAGCCTGCTTACCCATCTCACCACTCTGTCAAGCAGGGATCAGGATGAGGATGGACCCATCCTTTAGAGAAAATGCGGACATGGACCCAATTCATTCCTTAGGTCCCTTTACCTCTCTCTCTCTGTTGCGGCTTGGGGGGGTGACTTCGAAAGTCCAAGGAGGATTTTTTATTGTGCAATACATCAGACGGGGTGACAGGCGGCCGGCGCGGGCAGACCGGCTGAAGAGCCCGTTGTATGAAGCTATCAGCCTGACAGTCAAATTACTATCATTTTGCCTCAGGAAAGAAGATATTTACTGTGCATAAATATTCCCAAAGCAGGTTCCCTAGCCACACAGCCATTCCATTTTGGCATCAATTTACGGAGCAAAGTGAAAGGGGCGGCACGCCGGTGGCTAATGGACTTTTTGGGAGGGCACATCTGAAAAAATTGGAACCAAAAACACCTCGGCCTGTACGATCAATTTGCCATAGATATGCGCATATGCGGACAAGCCCTTCAATTAATTCTGATGGGAAATTAATTACATTTGTAAATTATTACTTGCCATTTCTGACACATCATGGCAGGGGATTGAAAAAATGAAAAAAAGAGAAGACGGGGTTCCCTGGGGGGATTCATTAAGGCGAGATGTCTATGAGGTACATCTTTCAGCAGTGATTAAAAAGGCCTATCAAAAAGCACAAGATGGGAAATCAGTCCATGAATATTAAACCTCCCTACTATGACAGACAGGGCTGAATTGCAGATGGAGAGAAATGACAGGCCCATCTCTCCATGCATGTTCCCAAGAACCTTTCATTTTGCCATATTCTGGCACAGGAAACTCTGAATGATAATGGATGACCCAAATGGCCCATCTGGCTGGTTTAGCTCCAGTTATAAATGTATAACACAGCTTGTGTTTATTTATGGATTAAAAATCAGTGATGCAAACAATGGTTGAGTTGTGATGTATATTATAAAAGCAGTATTTCAAGTGAGGACCGGTGACCCGACTGTCTTCGGTGAAAAAAATGTTACATCTCACCTGGTAGCATCGCTCATAAATCAGTAAACACAGGTGTAGGTTCTTGTCATATGCAGGTATGCACAACTTCACGCAGTTTTGGATCTACGCTCCGTCTCACGCAGGACATATTGCTGATCGTCTGAGCGTGCAACTCAAAGCAACTAAGTGTGGAAAAGTTATGTGACCACTTACAAGTGAACAAAGAGATATGAGGTGTAACTAATAAAAGCAGCAGGGATGTCAAGACTGTACAGATGAGTTGCCTCATTTTGTAATGCAACAATGTGGTTTAGTTAAAGATCTGGACTGCTAACTGGAAAGTTGTAGGTTCAAATTCTTAAGCAACTGAACCAGATACTCTGGACTGGGCCTCCAAAACATATGTTGCAAGTTGCTTTGAATAAAAGTGTCTCAAATTACAAGTCAGTGATTCCAAATGTCATTCAATAGCTAATAGCATTGCAGTTTTACTTGAATACAGTGTTTGAATATGCAACCCTTTATTCTCTTTTAACCTTTAAAAACAGCATGCTGAGTAATTCTAATGTGAATTTAAGGTGGAACTAAAATGGAACAGGCAAATAAACAGCTACAGATAGGTTTTTCATTATGAATTACCCATTCTATTATGAAGCTATACAAACAACATATGGGATATTTCAAGATTAGATTAAAACAATGTATGTAATGCCTGTTCTAGTATTCTTGTTATAAAACTTTCTTTGTATTAATCATGGTGGAACAACACATTATATTAAATCATTTAACACGGTCCTCAAAACAAAACCAAATAAATAAAGACTGAAACCCTAAACAGCACAAGCAGTTATTTGTTCTTGTCCATTTTGTTGCTGTGTTAAACTAATAAAAGTCCTTTTGTTCTGTGACTGCATTTTCAATTTATTTTCCTGTCATTTCAACACATCTATCACATCTAATTGAACTGAATTAAACTAATATGTCAGTTTAATGATAACTATGCTATTATACTATTGGCCCTGATATTTTCATGCTCTGATATGGATTCAGGTCACTCACCTCTCCCCAGGCAGCTGGTGGTGGCTCCACAGGTGGATAGTATTTGGGCAGGTCCCAGGCTACAGAGTTCATGTACCATTTGAAGTCTTTACACTTGAGGTGTTTGCGGAGCTCCTTCTGGGCAGTCAGGTCTCCGGTGGAGAGGTGGCGGTACTCGGGCCGGCGCTGGTAGATGTACTCTGTGTATTCATCCATCCATGTTTCTGCCACACGCTTCAGGTTCTGAGACAGGGATTGATGGAAATGTATGTATTTCGACTCAGCTTT